>JAHDVE020002103.1:0-83838 GCA_022606495.2 Halesus radiatus
TACTGCGACTGTTACATGAAGAGTAGGAACATTGTGTGTTGTCTTGGATATAATAAATCTCAAACTGTAGACCAGGGGTCTGGAGATCGGGGTAAATTACCAAAATTATGGTAGAAATGAAAATCTTGGGGGTGAGGCTCAATAATAAGTACAAAAAACACTCTTGAATTAGCTAGGCTAGTTACCATAACATACATAGCTACAAGTTTGTTTGATTGCAATTTCTTCAATCAACAATTTCTCCATACATGGTTTCAACATGGGTACTGTTTTGAAATTAAATGTCTCTAGTGTTTACGGGTTCCATGGAATTGAAAAAAGAGCCGTTAGATCCGCCACAATTTTTTTATTTTTATATGAATACCTCACAAGAGTCCCAACTGCTCCCAACCGTCTGGAGCCAGTGAGACTATGGCATTCCCAATTAGGGAATGTTGTGAGGCTGAAAGTATCGGGGAGGGGAAGGAGAAGAGGAAGAGGAAGGTAGGGAATACCTGGCTATTCAGATCTGGTCACCAAACACGGCTAAAAGCCATTTCAAGCAACGTTTCAATTCTGAATGGTGGTCTTTCACCAGGGCGATACTGAGAGTATCTTCCACTCTGAAAGCAATTTCAGTTGTTACTCATTTTCATGTCGATTTATTTTAATACCTTATTGAAGCTTATAAACCTCATTGTAATATTTTATCATTGAAGAAGATAATATTAACCAATCTTAAATAAAATACAAAAACAAACAAAAAAACTCAAAAAAAAAAAAGGCATCTGGGATATCGACAGACACCTTTTTATTTTGTGTGGTTTTTTTCGTCGTGTTTCATTTAGGATTGGTTAATATGATCTTCTCCAATGATTAAATTTTATGTAATTTCAATTGCATAATTTTGTAGGTAAGGCGTAAAAAAAAATCACCATCGCAAAATTCAGCCTTCACAAGTAAAAACACAACATCATCCTTGAAAGACTCAATGAAGATACTATGTTTTTATCTTAGAGTAAGGTTTTTACTTGTGAGGGCAGTGTAGGCAGGTATAAGCTATAAAAAAACCTTTGTACAGATTGCACTAAAAATCGCTTTAAATTTTTAACATATCGGCATCAACACACCAGTAGTTAGCTAACACGCTGGCGAAAAGGGTATAAAAATGAATTAATCATCGTGAAAAGAACTTGGCGTCCAGAAGTTATTCGTAAACAGATAAAGTGCGGAGATCCCTTTAGAAATAAAGGGACGAAATGACCGGGGAAACATGCAGCACAAAGAGAATGCCATATGAGGCGGGGGACACTTCAAAGGAAGGCAGTAATTGCTCCGGAAATAACACGGGACCTCGGGACTCGGGGCAGATGAGTCGGACGCTGATCGAGGTTGGTTGAACCCCTCTCAGTTGTCGATCATCCGTATAATTTAAATAAACGCAATTTGCGGGAATACTCAAATGCAGGAACCATCGAACTGTTTCATTTTAAGGGTACACAAACGTGAGACTACACGACATCCCTTATTTTTAAAGAATGCAGCGAACCGTTAGCTTTACAGTATACTAACAGTACATGCATTTCCTTGACAGGTATAACACAATGCTATTCCAGGGGTAAAAATACCAACGTGCATCTTAACTATATATACTCCCAACCGTTTAGGATTTTTTTTTTTAATTTAATTATTTTCAAAGTATTACTACGATAAACAGATATATCGATGGTCTCCGTTGTTGAGTGGTTACGATCCTCGGCAACGAATTCGGAGGTCGCGGGTTCAAATCCCGGCGTACGCAAGTAAATTTCGTTTGATTAAATTGTGTTATTTCACAATTTATTAATTAAAAATAATATGTAGTATATTTGCAACACGTTCCAGAGTGGTAAATACTGTAAGTGTCGCCCTGCGCTGAAAGACTGAAACTTGAAACGTTGCTTGAAATGGCTTTAGCCGTGTTTGGTGGCCAGATCTGAATAGCCAGGTATTTCCCCACCTTCCCCTCTCCCCATCTTCTTCCCCTCCTCAATACCTTCAGCTTCACAACATACCCCAATTGGGGATGCCATAGTCTCACTTGCTGCAGACGGTTGGGAGCAGTAGGGACTCTTGCGTGCTATCACATAAAATTTAAAAAAAAGTAACTTCAGAGGTTATAACGACGTTCTCAGTGGCAGGATCAAAATCAACAACCGATATAACACGGACTTTGAAAATCGCAAAACGAATGTTTAGAAATTAAGAAAAACGTGATTCAGTTTTCAATAAGAATTCTTTCCTTAAAATTGAGACCGGGAGCTATTTTGTCTATGAAACGACCATTCTAATTGCGATGCATCAAAACAAAGTTTGCGAGGTTAGGTGACTTTTGCCTGTAAGGGAACAATATTAGTAAATGGTCAACTTTATATAGCGCCGTATGGTATTCCATCACCTCAAATGCGCTTTACATTGATTATAATAATTATAATAATAATAAGAGTAAATTTGTATAGCGCAGTTTTGTGAAGGTTCACCTCAAGTGCGCTTTATACTAACTAACCCAACCTACTACATAGTATATCTGTTATTATAATATATATACATGCAAATTAAATCTATGACATAAAATATTCATGAGCAGGTATTATAATATAACAATTTAGAAACTACGGGTGTAAATAATCAAATATCACATAGGTACAAATAACCACAGAGCAAGATAAGATTATATGACATTGTATACATGGTTTTTCACTAAATACTAAGGTAATTAAATTATACGTGGTGTTTTTTAAAACAGTGTGTTCGGTATAATATTCGCATTCAAAATCCCAATTATCCCAAACTCCCCTTTTCTCCTATTATTACCTCTTTCATATATATTATACGGAAATCCAAAGTCTCCAACAATGAGTGTGTTATAGATCTACTGATTTGGCCCGGGACTCGTGCGAGGAATGCCTTCAAAAAACCAAAATAATTATTCAGCATTGTGTCCGCCATCGGGGACAACGGATATAACTGCCATCTCTTACTCTCTTTTCCTGTAAACCGAGAAAATATTAGGATGTTTATTATTGTCACAGACGTTTGGCAGTTAAAAATTCTCCGTGGGGAGAGTGGGCGTGATTGATACGCGCCATTTATATTGTCACTGCTTTATATTACCCCAGCCTCCCCATCCCCAAAATGTTTTACAGAGCAGCGTCATTAGTGAATATTCCTCATTCACTTAAAAAACATTCCATCAAAATATTCATCTCGCAAAGGTACACCTCATTTTCGTCAACACGCATCTATTATTGTTTATCTTTTAATCAAGAATTATAAAATTTACAGAACTAAAATACCCGGCTAAATGGTTACATGGGTATTTAATAACTATGTATAATGTGTTTTATTTTAAAATAAATAAATTAAAAAAATACTTCGTATTCACCGCTTTATTAATATACACACATATCAACATGTTTCGAAAGCGATGCTTTCGTCATCAGGAATATATAGAATGATTAAAAAAATAATGTCTAGACAAATGATAAACATAGGAAACAATAATGTAGCAATAGTCAAATTATAAACATAAAGCATAATAAATATATTGAATAAATTGGGTAAGTAATTAATCAAAAATGTTAATAAAAAAATTATTATAAAACATTGAATAAAATTCAAGAGACAGCTATTTTTAAAATTATTACTATTAACGCTTTTTATGATTTCAAAAAATTCAAATTTGTCTAATTATAAACCGGTTGTATTCGTATGTAAAATATCTAACCTTTATTTATACCAAAAGAGTTATTGGTTACTAAAAAAAAGTTATTTTTTATTAATATGTTAGTAATGACGCCACAAAGTGATTGGAATACCAATCTTTTGAAGAAATTATTATTTTTTTATGTTGTACGTTATATCTTCAGTATCTTTTGGTTAACCCAACGCTTATATGTATATATTGGAATTACTTGTAATATTTACTTGCACTGTTATACTACATACTTTTAATATTATAAGTTAACCTTCGCGGTCAATGTAGTAATTCATGCTTTAGACTTTTTGTATTGTAAATAGGTACTTGTTTAATTGCTTATTCCATGCTTTGCATCTCAATGTTAAAAAACAATAATATGAATACACTTATGATACTACTATTACCTAGTTATAATTATCTTGTTTATAAAAATACTGTTATACTTACATAATGTTACTTGCCATTACATGTAAAAGCCCAATAGGGCGTTAGTAAATTAAATAAAATATATAGGTATAGTATTGGGGTATAGATACGGGGTACCCTACACCCTACGTACCCGACAAACTTTAACCAGTGATTCCTGAGTTTATTTGGAGTAAAAAATTTAAGCGTGATTTTTGTCTCCATTAGTTAATTTTTTTCACCTAAAAACATACAAAAAACAGTAGGTATTGGACAGTTATGGTCGGGGTGGGGGATGGGCGGTTACTCGGAACTGTGAAACATTTTTTTTTTTAATTTGAAAAAAAAAACAAAGATATTTACCGGAGACCAAATACTATTAATACATTCATTTTCGTGAATAGGTATTATTTATTCACGAAATTCATAATTTAACAAATGTGAAACGTGATATTTGCAGTCACCCAAAGAAATAAACATATTATTCAGGCTGAATCCTCTGAAAGTACGTAAGCCGGTCCTTGCACCGGGCGGCCGCCGGCCGGTCTGATGGGGTGACGGGCTCCGGGCTCAGGGCCATTGAGCTGATGGATGTGGCTGGCCAGGTTACTAAGCACAGCCCCGGGAATAGACCGTTCTACCCACCACCCCTCTTCATTGGTCGCCGCTATTATATTGATAAATGTTCATAAATTATGTAGCCGGCGCCACTGGACTGATACAGTATTGCCACTGTGTTAGGTGCTACTATTTGGTAGCGATTTTAAACGATTATATTTGTAACGAATCATCGCAAAACTCAAACTCATTGATCTGCGTCATACGCGTGTTTGAATACTCAAAATGTGATCGATTTTCACGGTAATATTCGTTGAAAAGAACGATTTCTGTAGGGATGGGTACGATAATAAATTTCACCGAGATACGAGTATTAGTAGTTGAAAATCAATATGAATTGATTCTCCGTGAATCGAAATAATTTTATGAAATTAAACTATCGAACTTGATACTACTACGATATATATCCGAATACTGAATGAAAGGTAATAAGTATATTTGAGATTTGAAATGTTGTAAAATGTAAGGATTGTGACAGAGGAGGGATTGGCTCTTATGACGCACGAGCTTTCAGAAGTCACCGTGTTTTTATAATGGGACTGAATACAGAAGAAGATGTACAAATATGTTAACTATTTAATTTATTTGAATAATTTACTGAAACTGATAAACCTCAAAGGTAAGAGAGAGGTCCTGGGTTCGATTTTCAGATGTGACAGATACCTTCTTATTTTCTATGTCTTTTTCTGTTTCATGTTTCATTTGTGACTTGCTAATATTATCTTTAATTATTAAATACGTTAAATTGTAAGTTTGTAAGAAGAAAATATTTTAAATCAACATGGAGGTAGAACAAATAGAAACTAGAGAGATTACTTTAATGAAAAGAAAACGATGTATTAAAAATGATGACCGTCCACTTCACAAGCTGCTAGCTTAATTTTCCACTCACTGTCTTTTAAAGTAGTTAGCGCAATTATATTACTCTATAACTAGTACCCACATAAGTAGTAGCTGAAATGTGGAGCTACGAATTTTATATACAGTTCTGAGAAGTGAGCGAGTGTAATCGGTACTGGCTGAGCATGTTTAGTGTTCGGTGTTCACTACTCTCCAGCGAGATTACCTGCCAGCCAGTAGCATGTGAGCTCGCCCTTGTGCAATCGACCTATAAGTATTTAACTTTGGTCGACCTATGTAGCTGTGTAATGCACGTCGATGCATTTTTATAATCGTGGATCATAACAGTGGAGGAAAATCTTCAACATTATTGAAGAAAATATCCAAATAAGGATTCCTAGCCACTCAAGCCTTGGAAGGATATTTTTTGCCACAAACATCATTTGCCAATAAAATGGCCGAGGCGTCCAAATATTATAAAGTTATTTTTACTTTTTTTATCATGCGGAGATATCTTATTTTATCGCCATTAGAGAGAAAAATAATAGTTATTTTCGGATTGTTCCACAATGCCATGGATAAAATTAAAAAAAAAGCCAAAGAGAAGAAATAAATATTCGCGGCATTAGCGCTTGTCTGTCGAAAAGTGACAGTTCGCACTTAATTATGTTTTGGTTATAATTTATTGAAGATATCCAGGGAACCAGTTTTATTTACGAGTATTACTAGCTGATGTGTACCCGGCCTTGCTCGGATACAATAATTGATTTGATAGCGAAAGTAACTATCTCCAAATAAAGAAACTTCACTTGAATATTTTATTTCATTCCAAACGTTTATTTTTTCAATCATAAAGTTCTTAAGTAGGTACCTACTCGTGTTTTCCATTTTTAAAATATTCTACCAAAAAAAAACCTTCTTCTTTTGAATATGCAATCTGTGGCTAACTAGAGTGTTATATCTATGGGCTAATCTAAATAAAACAAGTCGGGTTCAATGTTTTTCATACAAATTTTAAAATGTTATATCAACAGTTTTACATATTGGATTTCATTCAAACTACTCTCTAAACCTTCCCGGCACTAATAATAACGGTCAAACGCGAAACCGGTCCAGTAATTTTTGAGAAAATCGAGGACAAACAAACAAACTTACATTATTTTATATATAAATATATATAGATTATTAAAACCCCGTAGGGATTTTATAAATGTAATACATGTACAATGATAGGTAAGAATGGCGGTAGGTTCATTAGTTAGTCAACATTACAAAAATAATGGTGGAGACTTAACTTTACAGAAATACATAATCAGATACACACAGAATTAGCCTTACATATAATATTTTAATTCAATATATTTACCACCTATTTTGTGATATTTGTCTTTAGGTTTGGTCAAATAATCATACAATAATGTAAATTTATTTTACAATTCAATTATGCGAAAGATGTGAATATGTGGCATGGAATATTTAAAATGAATTTAACATTTTGAATTTGTGAAGAAATTAAAAAAAAAGTGATGTTATTATAGCATAAATGAATTATAATTGTGTAAATGAACGATTACATTATATTAAAATAATGAGTGTAAAATGTTAGATATTTTATGTTATTTTCTATGGGAATTCTCAGCAACTTATAAAACATTCAATTTTTAATTATTAATTATTTTTATTGAGATTTAAAAACCTCATTTTAATATTTAATCATTGTAGAAAATAATATTAAAATAGCCTAAATGAAATATGAAAACGGAAAAACCGACAGAAAATAAAAAGATTTCAGTCGTATCTGGGAATCGAACCCAGGTCCTCTGACTATCCGGGGCAACCAACTTAGGTAATGAGACCAGTTCAATTTATGCCATCTTCATCGATATCATATCTCAAATTCAAGATTTGTTAATGGGATGGGTTGGGTTCGAGTCCCAGATGCGACTGAAATCTTTTTATTTTCTGTCGTTTTTTCCGTTTATATATTTCATTTAGGTTATATTAATATTATTTTCTAGAATGATTACTTATAAAATAATGAATATTTTTTTACAAAAGGAATACGTTTTTTGAATTTCGTATACTTTGTAAGTGAGAATACTGTTACGTTTGGTATTAAAATAATATTCTTTCGAAATATTAATGTTTGTTTCAAACAGAAACATCTAAAAGATAATTTTATGTATTTTCTAAGATGATATTGGTTTTTACGACATAACACACGCAATACGAGGACTATACATCGTATGCATGACCTTAATGGCAAGTTAAACTGAGGAAGAAATAGCGAAGTCGACAAGAAACACAAATAATACACACAGTAATACATACATCGTATGCATGACTTTAATGGCAAGTTAACCTAATGGCAAGTTAAAGTGCGGAGGAAATAGCGAAGTTGACAAGAAACACACGTAATACGCACATGACTATACATCGTATGCATGACCTTAATGGCAAGTTAACCTAATGGTAAGTTAAACTGCGGAGGAAATAGCGTAGTTGACAAGGAACAAACGTAATACGCATAGGACTAAACATCGTATGTATGACCTTAATGGCAAGTTAACCTAATGGTAAGTTAAACTGCGGAGGAAATAGCGTAGTTGACAAGGAACACACGTAATACGCATAGGACTAAACATCGTATGTATGACCTTAATGGCAAGTTAACCTAATGGTAAGTTAAACTGCGGAGGAAATAGCGTAGTTGACAAGGAACAAACGTAATACGCATAGGAATAAACATCGTATGTATGACCTTAATGGCAAGTTAACCTAATGGTAAGTTAAACTGCGGAGGAAATAGCGTAGTTGACAAGGAACAAACGTAATACGCATAGGACTATACATCGTATGCATGACCTTCATGAATTTATTAAACTTTGATCGACATTTGCACATTGAAGAACGTACATATTTATAAATATTTATTTGTTCACGGACTGAGGTTTAATTTATTAAAACTTGTGACATGAGGTGTGAAACAAAAAAAATATATAGAAGAAGGATTGTACGTTGATGATTCAATCAGTAAACTGAGTTCTGCATATTTTTTTAACCCTTTAGGTGCCACCGAACGATATATCGTTCCGATACATTATTGTACTTAAGTGCCACAGAAAGATATATAGCTCGAGCCATAAAATTCGTCACGCGTTATATTAAAAGTAATCAAAATATATATATTTATTTTGATTACTTTTAATATAACACGGGACGAATTTTATGGCTCGAGCTATATATCTTTCTGTGGCACTTAAGTACAATAATGTATCGGAACGATATATCGTTCGGTGGCACCTAAAGTGTTAAAAAAATATGCAGAACTCAGCTTATAAAATATATTCATAGATTATCGACACTTCTCCAGCATTTAAAAAAAATACATGTGGCACCCAAAGGGTTAAAACAAAAATTATACAACCTTCGTAGCATTAAAAGTTGCATGTGTCCCCATAATAAAGTGCATTTATCTTGTATGTGGCGTTGTTAAAGGCCGTGATATTAAAGGAACCCATATCTTTGGCCGCATTCCAAATATCCTCAAATTTATACCCACACACTTGTCTGCATTTAAATGCATTCGAAATTTTACCATTGTACCGAGGAGTATAAGATTATACAAAGAGAAATAACTATTTGGTATTCTTGGCAATGGATCGTAAAAATAAATCCACTCTTCTTTACTAGACATATAAATTATCAGGAAAATCGTGACGTTTCTGTGAAGGGATGAGGGAGGACTGCGCGAACAAAACAATAAATAAAATTAAATATCTAATTTGTTATGGAGTTAAACAGTTTTAATACAGCGTTAATTAAATATAGCAATTGTTGTGGCCAACTGAATAAATCAACACACAAGTTTCTTATCCATTTGTACACAACATGATTTTACAAATTTTATTATTTTTATGGTTCATTTTACTTAGGGCAGGCACATTTTTTTAGTCATTATGAATAGCACGCCACTGTACATTGAGTGGAAGAAGGGTAAAGAGGCCTAAAAGCATAAGCTGCAAATGTCTTAAAAAATAAAGGTAGGTACTATATTTATTTAATAATGATTAACAGAAAATGTCTTTATCTGAAGTAGCAAAAACTCGCTAATATTGGGAATTCGAATATCAACATTGTCTATTGGGAGTTTCTAGGTGAATAAAACTGGCTGGCATCGTCATTTCCATGATGAGCATGAAGCTTAGAATAAAGGTAGGTACTATATTTTAATTTAATAATGATTAACAGAAAATGTGTTTATCTGAAGTAGCAAAAACTCGCTAATATTGGGAATTCGAATATCAACATTGTCTATTGGGAGTTTCTAGGTGAATAAAACTGGTTGGCATCGTCATTTCCATGATGAGCATGAAGCTTAGAAGTATCAAATTAACAACATAATTGTGAAAAAACACAATAAAGGGCAGTATGGCTAGAGGAATATATTTTAATTTTTCTGTCGTTTGGTGTGTTTGTTATCCCGATATTTCAATGGGAGGTGCGTCAAAAACATGCTAAAAATTAAAATTCTCCTAGTAAATTTACCGACGTAAGCTTCGCCCGACGCGCGACTCTGAGAATTCAAATTACAAAAATTTCGAAGATCGAATTGGACTCGTCCAAATTGAGGGGTCTTTTATTTGAATTTGAGATACAGAATTATGTATTCTTTCTAAAACCAAGAAAAACCAAGCAATAAGACCTGCAGACAAGCTGCCGTATTGTTCGAAGAGCACAATGTGACAGCTTTACATGACTAGTTTTTTGTTAACACTACTGTAATATGTTCTGTTCATCAGGCAAAGGTGTGTGGGAAAACTAAGCATAAAAAAACCATTATGAATAAATTAAAAAAAAAAAAAAAATTTGGCGGAGCAAAAACCATAATGCAATATATTTGTAACACCTCCAAAATTCCAAATTCAATTTATATGAAAAACGAGCACAAAAGATACTTGTACAATGAGAACCTAAATGCTGCAGTGATATGTGCGAAACTGTGACAATGGTTTATAGATGTCCAAATTCGATTTTATTGCCAATTTTCACCGGGGATGTTCGGAGTGTGCACCTTCTAGCTGGGAAAGCATAAAATGAATTCATCATTTCAAATCTAAACTCGCAGCATCAGAGTTTGTAACAAACACCTGTATTTACATTTGGGGCCCGCTGCGGCGAGGGCTGCCGGTCGGGGGGGGGGAGGCGGGGAACCCTCCCGTTGGGAGAACCACCCCGCAGATAAATAACGACGCGTCATATCTCATCCGTGATGGGCTGGGTACTGAGTAGGGATGGCCGGGTTATCCAAATATTCGCGTCGGATTATGCGCCGATACGATACTGCTGATGTGTCGAATGGCGTTTGCTTGATAACATACTAAAGCTGTTAAATACATTTTGAATTAAATGAAAACGTAACATAAATACGCCCGTCGATTCACATTATGTACGGTTGCTATTGGAAAGTGGTTTAATTAACCGCTTTTATTCACAGAAGTTTAAAATATGATGAAAAGGGAATATTTACTTTATCGAAGAAGAATTTGCGATGGTCGCGGTGAGATTACCAACGAAAAAATAAAGTTTGCCTGAAATAGCAATAGTTTACAGATATTAAGAACTTTTCTCTCCGTATGCTGCTTATAACATTGTGTATTATTTTTGACAAGTATTATAGGTCTTCTACACGAGCGGGTAGCCCAATACTGAAAACGCCATGGCGTGGAAAGGTTCGACCATCCGGGCGTCCTTTCCAAAAGTCAAGCTTACCGACTTTGGGAAAGGACGACCGGAATTGGATTGGAATTCGACCGTATTGGTCGAACCTTTCAACGCCATGGCTTTTATGAAGTGTGGAAGCCACTTTACCATGTATAATGTATACTCTTACATAACCCCCTCAAACGGAATCGATGCAGAGTAATACCCGTATTTGCTTGTCTTGTTACCTGTATGCGGGTACTTTTATTCTTATACAAAATAGTGAACTGTCTTGTTGATTAATCATCTGTTAGAAAGGATTGCAATTCGTTGTCCAGAACGCCACGCCGGATCGAACGATTTATTTAGAATACCACACCGTAGATTCAAATACGCGCAAAACTCTTTAATAGGACGCATCTGCAATACCGGCAATACCCTACGAGATGTAGACATTTTCAATTGTAACTTGAAATCATATAAAATTAAAATAACTGAATTGATACTTTCTAATATTTACTATTGTTTTTATCTGTGTTGTGTACACGCAAACTCGTCCTACCGTTGTTTAAAATTAAGTTATAATCTAATTTTTATATTTATTACCATTTTGTATAGAGAGAATCACACTTACACTCGACCCATTATTGTTAATATTAAGTCGTCACCGACAACACGGGCAACAATCATTACTTCTTTTATACATTATTTAAATGAAAATTTGTGAGTTGTAAATGTCTAATTTTAAGCCATAGCTATAAATCATAGAGCAATATCATTGAAAGACCCACTTCATCATAAATATATCATTAGTTGTAAGTCACTAGTTATAAATAAGTCTCAGTAGTTAGTTGCTAGCTATAATAAGTCTTAGTTGTAAGTCGCTAGTTATAAAACTTAGTTGTAAGACATTGGTAAAAAGATCTTACCTGTTAATCCAATTCCAAAATGCAAAAAAACAATGGGACAATTTAATTATAAATATCTTGGAGTTAAATTTATTAATTCATTACCAGAAAAAATTAGAAACATTAATAATGATTTAAAATTTTTTTAAACAAAACTTAAAAAACACACTGAAAATATACACTGAATAATATAACATAGAAATAAACAAAGAACAAAAAAATAACACACCCCCATACACACAAGCTCAGCTTAATTATAGGGGTACATCTTATATAAATATTGAACTTTTGAAAAATATTGTAACCTTGTTTAATTATTAATTATGTATCTTTTTTTGAATAAATTGGATTAAAAAAAAAAAAATATATATATATATATATAAGTCAAGTTAAGATAAATTAAGGTGTGAAACCCCCCTGAGGTGACTTTCCCAAGAAAACGGCGTTATACAAGTAATCCGGCCTCCATGGTCGAGGGGTAAGGCTCTCGACTACGAATCCGAAGGTCGCGGGTTCAAATCACGGGGTGCGCAAGTAAATTTTATTTAATTAATTTGTGTTGTTTCACAATTAATTAATTTAAAAATAATATATAGCATATTTGCGCACGTTCCAGAGTGCAAGATACTCTCAGTATCGCTCTGGTGAAAGACCACAATTCAGAAGTGAAACGTTGCTTAAAATGGCTTTTAGCCGTGTTTGGTGACCAGATCTGAATAGCTAGATATTTCCCCACATTCCTATTCCCCTTCTCTTTCCCCTCCCCAATACCTTCAGAGTCACAACATTCTCCAATTGGGAATGCCATAGTCACACTGGCTCCAGACACTTGGGAGCAGTTGGAACTGTTGTGCGGTATTCATATAAAAACAAAAAAAAAACAATTTATTATTTTTATTATTATCTGAATTGACAGGATTCGAAATAACCTATTCCCCTTCTCCTAGCCTAGTCCCACAGACTCGGGATAAATAATAAAAGTCACCTGTCTTTAATTAGTATGTAACTTAGAGATATTCATTGAGAAAACATTGTGATAACCTTCAATTTCTTGTGTAAATAACATTGTTCCATATTAGATCCCGTAATGGGTGACGATGGTTGGAAGTTTGGAAGTAGTGACAAGTAAAAAACAAAAATAGATTAGCATTTTCAAGTGATCATCTCTACTACAGAACGTACTTTTTTAGATAGTTTAATTTCCCGACTTCAGTTAGCAAGTTAAATTCAAAGCAAACACGGCCTAACGAATCCACAAAACCCAGGCGAGCAGAGAGCGGAGAGCGGAGAGGGGTGAGCGGTGAGCGGTGAGCGGCCATCGCATCGGGTAAACGGGCAATACAAATGTGGGCAAAGCGGCCGGACCGAAAGGGTTCGATTTGTCAACGCGGGCCGCCCTGTTTGTTATGCTTAGCCCCCGGGGCACGGAGATTATTCACTTTGACAGAGACGCGGTGAGAGAAGAGGGATGCCGACGTTGTTAGGTTAATTGGCGACACAAAGTCATCGTTAGTTTGACCTGAAAGATAAATAATCGCTGTTTAGAAGAATTCACGATTAACCCCACCTTCCTCCCTTCACAAATCAATTTATAACTTGCTACAATCGCTTCGTCCTAAAAATTACGTGATAGAGCGGTAAATTCCTTAGTTCAGGATGAGAGCTAAGACAGATGAGTACATTTTGTAAATATGAAATAAAATAAATAAATTATATACACTTGTATGGAGGTACATATCAGCGGCGTGCATTGCCCTATAACAAAGAATAGGCTGTAAGTAGTTTTTAAAGTTCAAGTATCAATAAATTGTGTGTTGAATATATGAAAATGGCCACTTTATTATCATATTCCACTAATTATTACGCCCGACTAAATAAATGAGCGTACAAGTTCCTTACCAAATAGATCGAAAAAATACATTTTGATCAGAAATTTTTCGTATTTTTTCATTAACTTTTAATATATATTTATAGTTCGTTATTCCCAAGGTAGGTAGAGTTTTTCACCCTTTATGGACTGCACGCCACTGGCACAAAAATTTATATATTATTAGACTCTCATTTTAGAATGTAAAACCCCTATCACACGGAGCGATTTCGACGCTGCTCTTTGAAAAGTAGCGTCAAAACCGCTTCGGTCATAAGGTAATCGCTGCGAATCATTCAATTAGCAGCTATTAAACGGTCGCACGATTCGATTAGAACATATTAAATTATGATCGCGACAAACGCACTATATCGGCAGGCACGTGATGTTTTCGGTTTTTGCTGTTACAGCGTGGCTGCTGTCGCATCGTCTGACTTTAACAACAACAGTTACAAGTTACAGATGTTATTTTGGTTTGTTTTGATTATTGTTTACGTTGTATCTTTGTTTTTTTCTCTTCGACTAATCCAGTCGCGAGCCCATTTCCTTTGGTTGCGAGGCCTTTCTATTTTACTTAATAATTGTTTATTCAGTTCGGCATAATTCAAACGAAGATATTTTTTGACAGTTCACTCGCTACTTCCTCCACGCAGTTCCAGATATTCCAGTTGCTCCGTCGTACTACCGGCTAGAAGAAGTAGCGATCACTCGCCGCAGAAACATAGCAACGTCGAAAACGCGATCTGTGACTAAGGTTTAAGACACGTATCGCCAGGTGATATACACCACAGTGCTCACAACATTCCCCAAGAGATTACTGTGAGTGCCAAAGTTCTATTGAACGATATGAAAAAAGGGTGAGAGCAAGTTATTTGCAGAGTTTTACGTCAATGTTTTGTTGGTTTTACACAAATTTACTACAAATCAATTAGTAATTTTGATTGGTGACATCGATAAATCGATACCGAATAATATTCACAAACTTATATGTAGACTGATAAGTCCTAAAGGTACAATCCGAATTTTGATTGCTTCGGGAATTCGGCAAACGTAGAACGCGATCACCGAGAGTGAGGCGGAAACAACGTAGCGTAAATCAAATTTCACCCGAATTAAACTGACGTATGGCGTGTCGACCTACAAAGCGGGCGAATTAGCAAAACGGAAATGTCAAATTCACAAAGTCTATCGGCGGAATTAGTTTAAAATGCACCCGAATTACAAGCCGAAATTATAGCAACATACGTAAATCGAATAAACTCACCTTCAGGTGGCCAAAGCATGTAAAGGTTTTAGTAAGTAAAAAATAATAATAATGCCTGGCTGATTATATTGAGGCATTTTTTTGTAAAATATCACAACAAAGCTAGAAAAAAATAATGAAATGATAAAAAATAATATTAATTTAAATGAAAAAAAAATTACTTCATTAAAAACAACTGGCTTTAAACACGGAACTTCTTTAATTTAAGTATAATTTCAAGTCACAGAGTGATTGCATTCTTCGCTAATAATATCAAAAATAAACATAATAATAGTGAGAAAAAAAACAGCAAATATTAAAAGCATTACTTACATACTTTTATTAAATGTTACATCAAGGGCACTATATAAAGCTAAAAAAAATAAAACAAAATAAAGTAAAACCTGTTTTCACTCGAATATTAGCAAATATATAACAAACTATGTTATATGATGATATTCCTCAATTATTTTTTTTACCGTTTCGTAGCCCGGTAAGTTAAATATATGTAAATTCATAATGCCAGAGCTCACCTTTAAAGAGTTTTTCTGCTATACATTTAAAATTTCCCTAAAAATACTTAGTTGCATAAACAAAAACGCGAGCTTTCAAATTTGTACAAGTATTTAATAATTCAAGAGAGCGAAGCATAAAACGATGAAAGAATAATACAAAGCATTCTAAACCTAATAAATTATCTTCAATAAATGTAAAATCACTTTGTGGTGTCTTTTTCAATAAAATGAATAAGAAATGTTTTGTATAAACCACGAATTAAAATATAAATATCAACATGTTTCGGAAGTGAAGCTTCCCCCACCAGGATATACACTATACAAGAATAACAAATATTGAACAAAGAAAAAAATAATAACCTAAAAATAGGTAAATTACAAATATAAACAAAAAATAACAAAAAGTGATGAAAGTATGTAAGTATTTATTTAAAATGTAAAAAAAATGATAACTATATTAAACAATAAATTTATATTTTAAATTTAAAAACACAAAATTATTTTTATTTTTATAATAAATAAAACCAAAAGAAATAACAAGGCAAAAAATAAATTAATGTTAATATTCTATATATAGGTATTAATGTGAAAATAAATTTAAGAGACAGCCAATTAAAAAAAAAAGATTATTAATACTATTTAGTTAACTTACTAACGCCTTATCTAATTTCTAAAATTTCAAATATATCTAATAAACCAGTTGTATTCGTATATAGAATTTTTAAACCTATTTTAATATCAAAAGAATGATTTGTTGCCAAAAAATGGTCGGAAAATTCAAAATAATTATTATTACTTATCACCTTAGAAGTTCCTTAACGCTTATATTAAATAGTGGTTTATGCAAAATATTTTTTTTATTTTTATAATTTATTGTTATTAAATAACATTACGGGTAACAACAAAATCAAGGTACGGCCAAGACCAGCCGAAATCGAGAAAGATAAGGCATCTAGAAGAACCTTCAAAGTATAAAAACACTGATTGAAAACGATAACTTTGATTGGACACGATTAAACTAAACTAACGATTCATGTCGACAAGCCGTCACCCGTGCGCCCGTGACGCCACGAATCCCGATTCGTGTCACCGCCGTATTAAAGATCTCGAAGCGGGAATAAATTTGGCAACTTTGGGGCGTGGCGCTGAATTATTGCGGCAAAAACGGATTGGCGAATTCAAAGTTGGCAAGTTGGGAGATATTATAACGGCAGGCATTATTTCTGTCAGGCGTTAAACGACCTCACACGAAGGGAACAAAAGGGGCGGGAGGGGAAGGGTGCTTTATCCCCCGGGCAAGGGTTGGAAAATTATTTAAAATTGAATATTGATGGAAACGTAGAAATGGTACAAAATTATCGGATTTGAAATAAAATTTGATTTGCAATGCAAGGTATTATAATATTTGCAAATGGGAGCCATATCGCTCACGGAAGGCAGTATATGAAGGTACAAATATTTGTAGTATAAATTAGAAACGATATTGCATGTCGGGTTTATGTTACACACCAGGCATAAGGATCTTTTAGGATCCTTTCACAAATAAATTATGAAGCAAAGTCGCAAATTCTTTGCCTAGAAAAAAAACCACATTATAATTATTATAGTTTAGCAAACGAATTTGACATGAGAAAATCAATGTTTAAAACTTAAATAATCATTTTTTTCATGTTATAATATTGTTTCTGATAACTTCTATTTTTTTGTTAAATCTAATATGAAAAACGTTTTAACTAATTATTATCGAATGCAACCATTGTTTTAGTAACAATTTTTTTTATTTTTTTATTTATTTATTCATCTATACAACCTCAATGTATTTAAGGGTTATGATACTGTGCTTGTCTCGCTAGGAGAATCTGTGTTGAGAGAAGGGAAAGTTTACAAAGTTTGAAGCATCAATTAAATATTGGGTAAATATACATATAAGTATGTGTTTCTTAATACGCAAAATTTGTTGGTATCACTGAAGGAGCTAGGGGCGAGCGTGTCTACTGTTAACCACAGAAATACCACTCTTTATTAAACCAGTTTTTGCATATTTTAAAATTAAATTAATTAACCCAAACCAATACCCTTAGTTTAATAGGTTCTTTGGTTCACCTAAGAACCTATAAGCTTATTTCATAGTTTCGTGATTTGGGGTTTAAAGGGGATGTGGTACATCTATGATTAACAGTAGATACTCTCGCCCCTACCTCCTTATATTCAGTGATACCAACACGAACTTTCAAGATGGTCCCGCAAAATGACCACGACGTATTTAAATTTTAATTACAACAAATATAAATTAAAATGTTATATTTTGTTTTTCCGGTGACAGAAATAGTTGTTCCTCGTTGTAATTAAATTGATAAAAATTGTTTGAAATCAAAATTTTGCGTATTAAGGAATACAAATTTATGCATATTTAATAAATATTGTACCATACTTATAGAGATGTTTTAAAAAATCATTGGATTTTGATCTGTCTTGGATAGTGATCCAAATCTTGGTATCAAATTTATACCGTAATTTGTGTTCAGTCTAATGTAATAAGTACATTGTTTAGCTCTGTTGCAAAGTATCTAAAATTTCTTTGGCAAAATGTTATTTTAGCGAAAGGGAATAAGTAAGAGATTATGCCCTCTAGATCTAAATCTAGTATCGCGAGGAGTTTGGACACTGTCAAATAGAGTTCTGTGTTTAAAGAGATATGTTAGTATGTTTTTGGCGTAAAGTTGCCTAATATCCAAAACACAGATTCTCCTAAACTTCGTCCGAACTGCTGGTGATCGGTAGTTTTTGAAAAATCTTTATAATTAGTTTCTGAGCTTTAAGGATGGGATCCATATATATAGCTCCACCCCAAGCTATAATACTGTATTCGATTAAAGATTAACACAGTGCATAATAAATTGTTTTGAGATGATTTAAGTTAAGAAAATTGCGAATTTTCTTTAAAGAAGTATATAGATCTTCTAAGTACTAACTCTTGTAAGTAAATATTTGTTCATTTAGTTATTACTAACAATTGTTTGAAAACTGTAACCACCTTACAAAATGTAAAAGCCTCATAGGCGGATAAAATAGTAAATAAATAAATGTTATCGTGTCAACAGTGATGACATTTTGGCCAATGAAATAATCACGACGTACAAGTGTTTGCACTTCATAAAGCTTGAATAAAAGGCACTATCACACGGTAAAGCTTTACCTTAAGGGTAGACATGCAAAGTTACGAAAGCATTAGAACTTTTTTTATGGATTTATTTAAAGTAAAGCCGCTCCAAGAGCCATTTAGTCCAGAGAAGGATAGACCACGCAAGGGACCAAACAGTCTGCGGGATTAAAGCACCCCAAATCTCGAGGAATGTCGTGATGCGAAAGGAATGCGGAAGGTGAACGAGAAATGACGGAGGAAGGTTGGAAGAAACTTTTCAAATCACTAAACATAGCTAAAAAGCCTATTATTAAAACCCATCTTAACCCGTGGTGGAATTCCATTATAATATTGTGTTTTAAACCTTAACTTTATAAAACGTTCCATTGCTTCATTCTGAATTTATAAAGAAAGTGGAAAAAATCATATTATTGTCCTTTGTGAATTTATTTGCATTTGCTGCGGTTACCTTAAATATGTTGGAGCCTTATCCAGCTCTGTATCAAATGATGATTAAGCGTTTGGATGAGAGCACTCGACAGCTGACGTAAGCATAAAAATAGTCAATACACAAACGACCTTAAAGATCCTTAAAGAAGATTATTTTCTACGTAAATGCACAAATAAAATAATTGTTTGACATAGATAAATGGCATGAACAATTTTTTTTTATTATTATTTTTATAGAGAACAGTTGCTCAATTAAAAATAAATGAGCGAGTGACTCAGGACGATTTTTACGCGCGATATGAAGTCCACCTTTGAAGTATGCTTTCTGGATTCTTGCGCAGGTCCAGTATTCAGACTGGGGCAAATGAATGGATAAATAACACGCAAAGAGAATACGCCAAACAGGCATACATTTTTAAAGCATTCTAATTCACAGGAGACGGAAGCAATCTGTCAAAAAAAAACAGGACGAGTATCGCTGTTTTTTTCCGTTATTTTGTTTGTTTTATTCATATTTATTGCCTCCCTGGGTTATGCGGGCCCTGTAACTCGATACAACATAGATGTAGAATATACAAGATTGGTCAATAAGGTTACAAAAGCAGCTAAGACGACTTTTATGGAGACATTTTAAGACGATTTTAATGAGGATCAGAATGAAAGGACTTCAATCTGCAAGAATGTTGTTGGAGGTTCTGAAATATTGACCTTCAAGAGGATGAATCATGAACGTATCTTGGAGTGATATTAACTACTTACTATAAATATATATCACATCCTGGATCAAACAACAAAGTATTCATTTTATTCAAAACAAAATAACACCAAACCAAACATAATCTAACTCATAAAAAAAAATATTTACTTATCAGTCAGTCCCTTCTCTTTTTTTCCATACAATATACGTTCCAATTAACGCTCTTACTCCAAAGTATCTAAATAACATTCTTGTATCTTATTTTTCCAAGGATTTTCACCCATCACTGTAACTATTAAATAAAAGGATATTTTTCTTATTTCTTTATTAAGCAAAATAAAAATAATCAAACAATACTAACTAATACACATCAATATTTGTATCACATTTAATCACAACCACGTGAACACCTCAGCACGGGTTCTCCTAGTGAGGTGTTCACGAATCATATAATTTTCCATTCACAGTATCACATTCTTCAACGTACCTTACACTCCGCATGATAAAACACCATGTAAAGCACCGTTATTACAACACTATTACGTAACCTATAATTTATAGAAATAAAAATATATATATCAAAGATGGAAAACGCGAAAAACAAGGAATTATGATTTAGTATGCAGCGTGCAAACTACCTGTCAATGCCGACAATTAAGGGTAGAAAACATATAGCCTCATAGTCAGAAATGAATACATATCATGTACCCACAAAAACATACAGATAATGAAATGAAAGATTAACAGAAAACGAGTAATTGAAGGAAGGCGATTGTATTGGTGAAGGAGTGTGAGAAAATGAACCAGGAAAGATGCCACCTTTTTCCTTCGCGATGTCGAAGACAGTTTTGTCAGAATGGTTGGCGTCAACCTCCGCTTATATATTGCACCACAGCAAGAAAAAATATATATTGCAGAGACCGTATGCCCTAGTGCTCCCCACTTAACCATATCCAGACTGTAACAACATACACATAATATGTCAACAGAGGAACGCTCAAACAAGCGACGAGTTATCATTCCTAGAGAATTGGGCACTTTTGCCGCCGAATAATTACTCTTATATACTTTTATCATATGTACTACCAAAGTACCTAAAACATGGAAGAGAAAATTTAATTCAATTTCTTACTAGCTTAGGTGCTCTTCTAGTAAAATTTATATCAATGCATAGCCCATCGATCAATATCGTGTGACAGCCTCCATTGTGTCTCTGCATGCCTTGTCAGGTAGCGGACAGACACTTGAGGGTGCGACTAGGATCTAGGGGATGTAAAAGGGTTGAAAAGTAGCTGTCACCGCTAGAGAAAAACCTAATACCTGTAAAACGACAAGAAAATAATGTATTATGTCACTCACGTGATACTACTTATTTTGTCAAGGAGATTTTTTTTCGATTTTTTTGCTGTCGTCTTTAATTGGACGACTTAATATGATGTTGTCTTTCTTAATACGATTTTTTTTATTTAATAATCATAACTTCTGCTTCTATCGCATGGCAGGGAATCATAACAGCGAAATATTAAATATTTTCCCAGCGCCGGTTTGGGTCTAACACGGGTTTAGCTACGGAATTAGTGAACTGGAAATTCGTAAACTGTGTGTTTGGTAGTCTTTTAGCCCCACCTGGGTTGGAGCACTTAATTCAGTCAGTGGCGGACTGGAATTAACTGGATATTGAAGAAAAGGCTACCAGTGAGAATGGATAGTAGGATAGGTTATTAACATTTATTAAACTCCCGAATACCAAAACTATTGACTAACCTCTTCTTCCGTCCAAGAGGGTTTTTGGCACATCAAGCAGCGCGCGGGGTGCGAAATGGCATAAAGATGACATCAAATGGCGCCATTCAAGAGTATGATTGGCTAAATACCGTATTTTGTTCTAATACAATCCATTCCAAATGACAATCAAGGGGGATCTTGGTGGAAGACGTAGTAAAGAAATACGCCGCAACTCATGATTTTGAAGTATACTCGTACACACGTAATCGGCGTAAGTGCATTTTCGCTGCGTTATTCCGGCTCGCAGCCGAAAAGGAAGATGATTTCCTAGGTATAAGCTAATCTCAAACAGGAAAAATACACCAGAAGAACAAGTTCAAATGCAGCTCAAATAAATCTTGTGGAGCGGGAGGTACAGAGCAGTAATGTACAAATTATATCTGGTAGTAACACTTGCCGGCGGAACTGTTCGATATTACATCGTGCGAAATATCGAATTAGGAAGGGCACCACACACTGGAGTATTGTATGATAAATAACATTACTAGCTGCAGTCTTGCGAGCGGCTTCTTCCCAAGACAGCACCACAGTAAGTAAAAATGTCATTGAGATGGGACGTAACTAATTTACTTATCATCATGCCATTTCTACACAGAGCGACAGAGAGAATGGAACGCCGTACAACTCGACACACACTTCTCACTTCGGTGATATTCATACACCGTCTCACAAATCTTCTCATACATACTCTTCTATTACACCAACTATTAACTTGACCTGACGTGCCACATCTTTCTAAGGTATTCCATTCATACTTCTATCCACTTTTGCTTCATGCATTCTACGCATACTGTTTTTTTCGTATATGCTTTACCTCCAAACCTCCTCTTTATTATGCGTACATTAGTCATGCATTATTTTCGGTTATCGTCTTATTTCTTCAATGCTTGTATGTGATTTTGCAACAAATGCGCCGCAGTAATTTAATTTCTGCTACACTCAGAATTATTTCGTCCTTTCTCTGACAATTCCATGCCCCATGAAGGCAATAGAAATAGGATAAAACTTAAAGAAAGCAACGACACATTATTAGGAATCGTCTCACATTCATACGCAACCCAAAACTTGGATCAATACGACCACAGGTTCTGAATAGTGAGCATATTGTGAAACATAAATATAAATTTTCAAACGCCAACACGATAAAACACGACATAAAGCATTAAATCATTACGCTCGAAGAGTGTAGCTTTTCATGGCTGGAGTCTTTTGAAAGACCTTTCTGAATACAGGTGCGTTGTGTTGTATTTCGTATCAAGAGTTATACGCTTTACAGAAAACATCACTTAGGTGAGCTGCGGGAAACACATGTCCTTTCATGGTAAGATTAAAAGGGCACTCAAGTCATGTATGAAACCTTTGCGCAAAATAATATTGCGCTGTGTAGGTTCCCTTTGACCTAACTTTGGTATTATAAAAGACACATTACAGTGAGAAGGTTAAACTTCGCGGTTTGGATATCAGCGGGTTACAGATATAATATAGTGAACTAGCTGATGTGTACCCGGCCTTGCGCGGGATTTTTCACTTTTCATGTTATTATTAGGGTGCCATAATTGATTTTACAGCGAAAGTAACTATCTCCAAATAAAGAAACATTCATTGGAATATTTTATTTCATTCCAAACGTTTATTTTTTCAAAACATATCTAAATCATAAAGTTCTTAAGTAGGTACCTACTCATGTTTTCCATTTTGAAAATATTCTACCCAAAAAAACCTTCTTCTTTTGAATATGCAATCTGTGGCTAACCAGAGTATTATATCTATGGGCTAACCTAAATAAAATATGGCGGGTTATATATTTTTAATACTACTTTTAAAACGTTATAGTAACAGTTTTACATATTGGATTTCATTCAAATTACTTTCTAAACCTTCCCGGCATTAATAAAAACAAACTGTGCTATTTTCAACGAAACCGGTCCAGTGATTTTCGAGAACATCGAGGACAAACAAACTTACATTGATTTTTTATATATATAGAAGAAGATATTATGATAATAATAATCACGCAATAAAAAAACAGATGCTGAACCTTTGTTTTTTAAATTCTTGGTGGTGGGCGGTGTATTCCACCTCATTACAAAGAAAACAATAAAAAACATAGTTAACATAACTTAAATATTACGATTAAACGAGATTTTATGAAATAAACAAAGTGTTGTTTTTTTATTTTATTGAAGTTCTTGATTCATATTAAAGTACATTACATAAAAATAAAAGAAAACATTTTTTTAATTTTAAATACATTCAAACACAGAGTGGTTTTAAACAAAGTAATTATTATTAATTTAAAAAAGGTAAGCCTGTGCGTGGGTAACATAATAATTTTTTATCACATTTCTATGGTTTAAGTGAAAGTTTTAAAGTTTTAAATTTAAAGATAAAACAAGGGTATTCATTTTCTTTACACAATAAATGATAAAAGTTGTAAGTGAAAATAAACATGAAGTGATGATAAGATATGCATGAGAGGTATGTTTTAAATATTGCGGCTGTTGAGAGGTAGGGCATATTGGACATTTTGACGTTATTTTATACTCATTGAAGAATGACAGCAAATAAAAAGGTAACGACCGCAACTAGGACTTGAACCCAGATCCTGTAGTCTTACCGTGACCAACATTTCTAAAACTTAACCTATTGAGAACTAATTATATTCGGCCATCTTTATCGATCTCATATCCCCAATCTTTTGTACGTTTAATTATATTTTTTTATATGAATACCCCACAAGAGTCCCAACTGCTCCCAACCATCTGGAGCCAGTGAGACTATGGCATCCCCAATTGGGGAATGTTGTGAGGCTAAAGATATTGGGGAGGGGAAGGAGAAGATGAAGAGGAAGGTACCTGGCTATTCAGATCTGGCCACCAAACACGGCTAAAAGCCATTTCAAGCGACGTTTCAATTCTGAATGGTGGTCTTTCACCAGGGCGATACTGAGAGTATCTTCCACTCCGGAACGTGCGCAATTATTCTGTATATTATTTTTAAATGAATTAATTGTGGAACAGCACAAATTAATTCACTAAAATTTACTTGCGCACGCCGGGATTTGAACCCGCGACCTTCGGATTCGTAGTCGAGAGCCTTACCCCTCGACCATTGAGGCCGTCAAAAAATAACATTGATATATGATGAATGAATGATGGCGAATATTACAAAGAAGATCACGATGTATTTTATGCTAAAGACTGACTATCGATTACGGCCTGGAAAACTAGGTTCATCCTTCTTTTTTATTCTTTCATATTAAAAAACATTATGTTTTCTTGTTTATGCCAGGAGAATTGAGAACAACCTTAAACACCTGAAAAAACCACCTTAAATACTATGCAAAATATTGTCTCGAAAACAGGACCGATTCGAGCTTTCCGGGAATTTTATAATGTTCACAACTTCTGGTGCGCTCCGCACAAAACTTTTAACGCAAAGTTAATTAATTATTCAACAGAGAAATCCAAAGAGTTTCGACCCCCGGGGAGGGAGGGGGCTATCATCGTGCAGGGATACCTGAGTGGGAGGGGGTATGGCGGAGGTAGCAGGATTGGAGGACCCCCGAGGGATAAAGGATGTGGTTGGGAATTCTAGGACGAGAAAAATCTGGGGTCAAAAAGAAACAAATTAGTTTTTTTTAAAGCGTAACATCTCTAGCAGGTGTTGAGCGAAATATTACAATATAAATAAGATGAATGAACTTTTAGTGAATCCCAATACGAAATTATCAAAGTTTCTATTCTTTCTATCAAGCTCTCAGAAGTCGTGAAGAACATTAAACCGCATCTGGAGCATTCACAGCCGCTAAGTGTATATGGTGGACAATGGTAACTTAAAAAATGGCCATAAAAATCCCTTTACAGGATGCGAACTCAAGCAATATCACAAATGATTTATCTGTAAATTCTCCTAAAATTCTATGAGATACGTCCAAAAATGTCATCTTGAAAACCAGGGAAAGCGATTTTGAACGTTTTACCTAAAATCCCAACACATATTTCATGTAGAATTTAAAAGAGTATTGTTGTATTTCGAAACCTTAAACACTTTACTAATTTCCCATATCGAATTAACAGATAAATCATTTGCAGTATTTCTTGAGGTAGCAACCTGCAAAGTGCGTATTTTTGGGTGGGGACTTTTGGAAGGAATATTGAATCATTTTTATATCGCTGTTGAAGAACGTCCTCTCTACTAGTTCCCCGAGGATAAAGTAATGCTGTACAAGGCGACGCCAAAGCTATTGAACGGTGGGAAAATGTAAGCACTTCTATGTGTTCATGTGATTTTTCACAAAAACGGCGCTATACAAATCATCCAATTATTATTATTATTATTATGTATTTATCATCGAGTTTCCAACCATAAGAATATAAATAATATCGAGAGATATAGAGTATTTGCTAGTGGGGGCTAAACAATTCAGGGGTAGGCTGCCATATCGGAGGACAGTGTATGAACAACATCGGTTATGCGGACAACATGGTAGTGATGGCACTGACAATAATGGGAAATTCTCTTGAAGATCTGCGAAGAGTTTGCTGAATAAACAAACATGTAAGCCCAATAAAACGGCTCTGTTGGTCATAAGATATGGGGCGCTATTCCCGTTCTTTTTAAGGAAGATTCCTTACGTTTTTCCTTAGGATTAAAGACTTCTTGATTAATTGCGGAATTACGGTGAGACATAGTAAAAAGATCGTAAATAGATTGTCAAGAGATTGTTTGATAACACAAATTGATGAAATATCTTCAAGTGACATAAGATTTTCAGCTAAAACTTTTAAAAACAATTGCATTATATTATAATTAATTTTTATACATTTTTATTTTATTTTTTTAATATCATAAATAAGCCTTCCAACGAAGAATCACGTTTTATAGAAAGGTACCTACCTCATTAGATAATAATGACCTTTTTTTCTCTAGTTCTAAAAGTGACATTTGAATTTGGCCCGACCGAAGAGGTGGATCATTCCACTTATTTTAAAAACTCGGTTCCAATTCCTAGTTTAGCCACATGGACTCAATTCCTCGGACTCAGTCTTTGTTCCTTTCGGTCCGCATAGGTCCTCCATTCCGGAATCGAAAATCGTTCATATTATACTAATGAATAGACGCCATTCGTTTCTGACTCCAATCCAAAACCTTTGCCATTCCTTGAGTGTGAGTTCGAAACGAGTGAATCCGGATTTGCGAACTCGGAGTGAGTCCACCGCCTTCGGAATCGAAATCATTGGACTCGGCCGGTCGTACTGACTCTATTCAATGCCGCACTTGACGTGAATTGTCAAAAATGTCAACATCTGTATAATGTTTCATAATTTTTACTAGCTAATTATGTTTAAAGTAAATAATAACGTAATTGGTAACATACTTAATAATGAGTTTTTCCCTTGTTAAAACATAGCAAATATTGAGTTTTTCTCTTGTTAAAACGTCGTAAATATTGACATTTTTGATGAATGTCGCTCTCTGAATTCAGCTGACAGCTGTCATCCAAGAGAATCGTTAACTGCAGTTAAGTAAGAAGGCTTTAAACCTAAGGAAAAAGTTAAGGAATCTTCCTTAAAAAGAACGGGAATAGCGCCCCTGGTCAGGGTCCGAAAAGTATTCTTCCAGCTACCCTGAACGGTGTGATCCTGAAAGCGGCTGAAGGAACTAATTTCCTAGGATATATAACAAACAAAATATAGAAGTTAGATAATGTTATATTACGCTATATTAAGTTAAGTTTAGTTATGATATGTTATGTGTATACAGTAATGGCCGATACAGGTGTCGATGAGGCTCGCTATCCATCACACCGCCAACCCTTCGGTAGCGCGAAGAGGAGGAAGGAACGTGAACAATGTCGAATTGGCACGTGGAATATTAGAGGAGGGATGGAAAGAAAGATTAATGAATTATGTGATACGTTGGTAAGGAAAAGTTTGGATGTACTCTGTATAACAGAGAGTATGAGAAAGGGGAGCGGTACGATGCAACATACTGATACGCTCGTAATCTGGTCTGGGAAACCAGATACGGAGAGGGCGTGTCAAGGTGTAGCAGCGTTACTGTCTCCTAGAATGGTAGAATGTATGTTGCAGTATGAATGTGTAAGTTCGAGAATAATGTGGATCCGATTCAAAATCGGGTTGACAAGAGTGTTTTTAGTTATATGCTATGCTCCTGTAAACTCTGAAAGCGATGAAGTGAAAGATGATTTTTGGAGTGGTGTGAGCGATGTCTTGAGATTGAAAAATATTAATGAAAGGATTATAATGGCATAGGATTTGAATGGGTGGGTAGGAGTTAGACGGGATGGATTTGAGTCAACCTTAGGTATATTTGGGGATAAAAGAACGAATGATAATGGTAACAGAATGCTTGAAGTATGTTTAGAGTGGAACCTTTTTGTATCGAATACCTTCTTCAATCATAAAGGTATCCACCAATATACGTGGGAAAGAGGGAATGAAAGGTCAATGATCGATTTTGTGGTAATTGACTCTAGGTTGAGAGCTGTCACCGCAGACACAAGAGTTTTCAGAGGGGCTGAGGTAGAAACCGACCATTTCCTGGTTGTGTCGAGAGTAAATCTCTTCCGCGGCTGGCGCTCTAAAGTGAAAATGGTGTCGACTCCAACTAGAGTCAGAATAGAAAAACTGCAAAACGACAATGTAAGAAGTAAGTATGAAAATTGTGTAGAGATGAGATTGAATGATAAGGATATGGACGGTCTAAGCATAGACGAAACATGGGATCACATAAAAGTGAGCCTTTGTGAATCTGCTAGAGACGTATGTGGGATAAGTTCGCAAGGTAGGAAGAAAGGTGATGCGTGGTGGGATGATGAGATTAAAGCACTGGTCTCAGAGAAGAAGAAAGCGTGGTTATGTCTGATAGCGACTGGCAGTGCTTCTAGCGAAGAGAGGGATAGAGCGAAAGAAGTTTATAAGGGATGCAAGAAAAGAGTACGTGCTGGAGTGAAAGAACGAAAGAAACGCGAGGAAGAGGGGATCAAAATGACAAACCACTTCCAAGAAAACATTAAACTGTTTTGGAAGGAGGTCAAAAGGTCTCGGAATGGTCCAGAAAGCGGATGTGTGAAAGTGATAAAATCGAAAGATGGAAAAATGCTGACGAATGAGAAAGATATAAAAGAGAGATGGATGAAATACTTTGAAGAGGTCTTCGAAAGCAACCCGAGTGATAGTGATTCTAGTTGCGAGGTATGAATGACGATAGGGTGAATGTTCCCAAAATCAGCATGGATGAAATTAAAAGATCAATTAAATGTATGAAGAATGGTAAGGCTGTTGGTTTCGATAATATTGCTGCTGAATACTTTAAAGGAGATAGCCGTATAATTCTCACATGGTTATGCAAACTTTTTAACCAGTGTTTAGAGGAGGGTTACACCCCATTAGATTGGCGAAGGGCTGTGATCATGCCTCTATACAAAGGGAAAGGGTCACGCATGGAATGTGGAAATCACAGGGCTATTAGCCTGCTAAGTTCAGTTGGAAAGCTGTATGGTAGGATATTGATTGAAAGGGTACAAATGAAAACAAAGGATAAAATATGTGATGTGCAAGGTGCATTTATGAGTGGAAAGGGGTGCATGGATCAGATTTTCTCGTTGCGTATGCTCACAGAGAAGTTTCTGGCAAAAAATCAAAAACTTTTCTGTGCTTTTGTAGATCTACAAAAAGCATACGACCGAGTTGACAGAAAGAAGTTATGGAAGGTGTTGTCCAAGTATGAAGTGAATACAAATCTTATACAGGCAATCGCATCTCTGTACGAGGGAAGCGTTGCATGTGTTAGGGCAAACGGTGATTTTACGGGGTGGTTTGACATCACAAAAGGTGTTAAGCAAGGCTGCGTAATGTCACTGTGGTTATTCAATCTATACATGGATAATTGTATGCAAGAATTGAAAGAGGTGGGTTTGGGCGCAAAAGTGAGTAGTCTGCAAGTATGTTGTCTGTCGCATGCTAATGATGCAGTGCTGATTGCTAACAGTATGGAAGATCTACAGTCCCTCGTATCTAGGATGAACGAAGCATGTATGAAGAATGAGCTAATGATGAATGTAAGTAAGCCTAAAGTCATGGTGTTTGAAAGAGAGAGTACGAAAACAGAGTGCAATATGGTTGTGAATGATGAATACTTGGAGCAGGTAGATGAGTTTGTGTATTTGGGAAGTATGTTCACGAGAGATGGAAAGACTGATAGGGATATTGAAAGAAGGGTAAATGCAGGAAACTCCATTAACGGAGGACTGAACGCGGTTGGCGCAAACAAAAAGTTGTCGAAAGAAGCGAAGCTAGCAGTCCACAATGGAGTGCTGATACCAACTCTGATGTATGGCAGTGAGGCATGGAACTGGCAGAGGAAGGATGAAAGTAGACTGAATGCTGCAGAAATGAGATCTCTGAGACAAATGTGTGGTAAAACCATGTATGATCGAGTGAAAAATGTTGAGATTCGTAAAGAATGCAAGGCTGATGTAAGCGTAGTGAGCAAGATTAAGAAAGGGACGCTTAGATGGTTTGGGCATGTAGAGCGAATGAATGAAGAAAGGAGTGTAAGGGGAATAAATTACGCGAATGTGAATGGAAGAAGAAGCCGGGGACGTTCAAGGAAGACGTGGCACGATCAAGTGAATCAAATACTTGAGTCGGGCCATGTCAGAAGTCGGAATAACAGAAGAGAATGTATGAGACGTTGTATGAAAGTGAATGAAGCAAGAAGTGTATGCCAAGATCGAGTTGTCTGGCGGTCTGTCCTCTCTGCCTACCCCTTCGGGGAAACGGCGTGATGGTTAGTTAGTTAGTTAGTTATAACAAACAGTAATATCATGGACGATGGCGACATTTGTAGGTAAAGACGAGCTCTTGGCGTAAAAGCGAGCATGTTCAGCAGAAGATTTCGAATTTGCAGTACTCCTGGGAAAAGGACGCTCTTCCATGTCTACTTTTGCAACGATATAAACGCGCGAGCATTGGGCAAATACAAAAATAACAGTAAATGTAGAAAGTCTTCATGTCCAATACCATAACGTCTTCCGCATAATGTTTAGCCTCCCCAGATACTGCAGCGCTTTTAGTACGTTCACGGAGGAACGAGTTCCCGGTTTTGCAGCTCTTTTAAGATCCAGGGTGGCAGGAATGAGGGAAAGGATAAACAGCTTCGCGAATATCCTCATTACGGAAATCCATCTATGTCCAGCCTCCAACATCGACGTATACTGGAGAAAGACATTGGCACTTCACAATATAAATCCCACAGCTCCCTAAAGGCTTAATTATAATATATTACATATTACTTATTTTTGTGTATTCATGTGTGGTTTATGTATCTTATTCAGTTATTCACCTACTATTTTTTTTATAATACAATGTATATATACTTTATATGGAATGTGTGGGACTGCACTAACCTCCCCACATATTGGAATAGATACTTATTATTATAATTACTATGTCCATGAAAACTAAAAAGGCCAAAAAACTTAATTAGCAAATATTCTAAATAGTTCGTTAGTTGCAGCCATCAAATATTGACTCTGCAATCTTTGGAGCACAGACGTCAGGTGGGAATGCTGTCCTTGTTTTACCGGTATTTTAATGGAAGATGCTCTAAGGAACTAGCGTCATTAATCCCTTCGGCACCGGTGCATAGTCAGAAAACACGCTAAAAGCGTGCCCAACATTTGCACACAGTCGACATTTGTCACATGAGAACGGGTCACTTTTACGACTCGTTCCTGTGTTCAACAGCTCGGCTGTGGAATGATCTGCCGGCCTCTGTGTTTCCTCCATCCTACAACATGGGTCTCTTCAATACCCAAGTTCACTCCTTCCTATCCTCTAAAAGACCCCCCACACAGCATCCCCAAAGATGATATAGGCGTGTTTGGTGCTATGTGGTGTTTCCGTAAAAAAAATTGGACTTATGTCACTAAATAACGTATTTACCTAAAATTAACCAATTTTTGGGATTCAAGGCAAATATAAACACAACCTCCAGATAAAATGAAGTTTGTTTATACAACCTAACAGAAGCTATCCTAATGCCAAAAGAGACAACCAATTTTTCTGCCCCAATGAAAGTCAAGGTTATAATAGGGCTAAACACACAAAATCGACAAACAAACGTGGTTTTCATAAAATAATACACATTTTTACTGTTAAAATGATGCTCTTTTCGTCATGCGTATTACAACAGAGATAACTTTTACTAACATTGTAATTCTGCAAATAAAGGGCGAAGAAAGGATATCCAAAAAATGAGAGAAAAACTAAAACACTGTAACTTTGTTAAAATTTCCGTTCCCGCGGAATAAAAAGCATCAAGCCTAATCTCAAACATTCATCCTCTTCTTCCCACAGATGTACGGGATTATAATAAAGTCCAAAAGGGGGGGATAATACCCCTAAATATCTCCCGCCTGTGTACGTGTAAGACTTCACACGGCCGGATAGGTACTCCCACCTTATTAGGAAACCGTGAATGCTCATTATCCCAACTCTATTTTATACTTCTTCTGGCAACACTGGCGCTCGGTTAGCGCCAAATGTTCCCGCGGAAAATAAGAAACGTCAAATAATATTATTATTTTAGGTTAGGTTCGGTACCGGACTGTGGAAACGTTCTTTGGGATTATTATTGCTGGTTAGGTTCAATGGACGCTGGGGTATTTTATTCAGATGGAAATTTATAAACTGGGATTATTTTATAAGTGAATTCCAATGGGTACGGCATTTGCATTTGGATGAAAAATTCAATCGTTCAATGATTTATATCTAGAAACGTCTCGAATAGGTACGGTGACTTTAGAATGATAAAACATATTAGGTACTTTATAAAATATATTTTACATCAGCTGTGAAGACGAACTTTCAGATGTTTTTGGGGTGTATTTGTCTAGCTATTGATGAAACGGGAATCGAGGGCTCAACCAATCCGTCTACGGAACGTGTCACAGAGCAAATAATACATAGAGATGCCCTAACACGCAAGGAGGAGAAACCAAAATAAGGGGGGCGATTTTAAGTAAAACATCAAATAAGTAAAAACGTTGGACTTGTTGAGAAAAATATATAATATTTTGTTAGATTATTTAGTTTGAATCTTTTATAAACGTTTTATAATTTGATTACCGCAGTCAAAATCGCGCGAAACAAACATGGACGGCAGTGAAATAGGCTCGTGCCAAAATTTTTGTAGCGCGACCTTTGCCTCCAACCGTCGAAATGGTACGTTAAGGCAAGTTCATCCATTCTAACGTCAGTTGTACGCGTTAATACTACTGAACTTTATTTTATGTGCCAGTATCATTGACGAAAGCATTTAGTATAGCTATGTGGGAGGTTAGGGAATTACATCGCCACTGGATCGGCTAACGCTGTGAGGCGGGTTAGGGAAGGGATTTAATGAATGGTTGAATAATAGCAGCTCATTCGACATACGAGGCGTTTTACAAACGAATAAGACGGGAAAACGACTCGTTCGCACGCAGACAGTATCACCAATAATTGCTGAATATTATGAAAGAGGGTTTCGCTTTAGTCCGCTCAATCGGATCAATTAGAATCGTTAACGTAAATATTATATTCCGCGTTTAAGTAAGTCCAATAAAATGGAAAAATGAAAATTACACCTCTTATTATGCCTCTTTAAATTAGCTCGAATCAATAAAATAAACAAATTACTTTTCATAAAAACACATATTTATTACAAATGGACCGGCCAATCAAATGATTTGACCTTTAGGGAGTCAAAAAAAAGCTTTCAACAAATTTTATCAACCTTTGGTGTGAAATAAAAAAATATATTTATTAAAGCACCACCTGGCGGCGTGCGAGGAATGACGTAGATTTGCATTCGAATATGGAACGAAAACAAAAAGTTTCGAAAAGAAAAGAGGAACGAAACCTTACGAGAACACAAACGCACATTCAAATTTGATTTGATTACAAAAAGTTCGCTTTGATCCCCGGGAGTTTAAGGCAAAAGAAAAGATATCTGGGGCGAGAACTTTCACAATACTACTTGGAATTTTAAAAACGTTTAGAACTTCGCGAAACATTTAGGCTCGGAGGTAAACTTCTGTAAAATATATTTTTATGGAATCTGAAACGCTTTCTGTGTGCGTATGTCTTAGAAGGAGAATGTTAAGCTAGTTTAGAAAGGGGAAGGTTTTTGCGTAAGACGTAGCCGGTTACCATGTTAAATGTCGAATAAAATGTAAGGTAAGAAGTCAAGAAACTCGAACAACCCGTATAAAATAAATGTTAAATTGTTGGCTCAGTCTTAGCATATAACGTAGGAAGGCGTAATAATTACTTCAAGGCGTTGCGTCGCGTTACGTTCGCCGTAGGTTTGATTCATTTAAATAAGAGATGCAGCGGTTCCCACTGTATTATTTTCGATAAAGATTATTTTATCACAGCTAAATTATGGAAATAACAATTATAAAATATTTAAAAAAATATATAATAACGAAATTTGTTTAATATGGCGCAATGATAATTACGATTCCGAGGAATCAATAATGGTCGATTATTTGTTCAATCCATTAAATTATTCAGGAATTTTTAAATTGAAAGGGCTCTAAGTACTTTTTTAGTCATACATACTGTTTCTAATATTACGAGTAGATAGTTTCCACCTGGCCATTTTTGCACGAGTTTAAAGTGAACAATGCGAATTAAACGATTAAGCATTTTTACAAGAAAAATGGGTATTTCAAAGCTCTAGAGCTTATGATTGAATGACTTTGCGAACTAGAAAATTAGGAAAAGAAAAGCTGTGCAATATTCACAATCCACTATTGGCGAGTTTTTGAGGATGTTAAAAATTTCTACATTTTAGATAAGTTTTAATGAAAATAAAATTGCTCTTGTTAGGAATCGAACCCCAAACTTGGGCTTAAGCTTAGCTTTGCCACGCAATTAAATTAATATTAAGTACATCATACATTATTATGTAGATCAACGTTTCGCGAGTCACGAGTGAGCGCATTCCCGCGGAGGCTGTTCTGACAACGCGAATAATTTAATTAATGGAGGATCAATTAAGGGAGCGACCGTGAGGAGGGGTTGGGGGGAGGTGTCACGGATAGGGAGGGTGCGAGGGTGAAAGGAAATCCGGGAAAAGGTGAGAACTTCTTATTAAAACAAGGCGACGATCGTCTCCGCGAGGTGGAGCTTCGTGATATTTTATAGTTAAAAATTAGGGATGGAATTGTAATTTAATAATATTCTATCGTAAAGAAGTTCACATTGAAATATTAGTTAGATTTTATTTGGTCAATAAACTATGCTATAGGTACTCGATGCAATTAAAATAATTATTTTTATAGAAACTTTTTACAGATATAACAATTATTAAATTAATAAGAATTGTTTTTAAACCAATGTTTTTTATTTATAAATATCTACATGTTTCAGAAGCAAAGCTCCTTCCATCGGAATAAACAAAATACTATAAATGGTGACAAGTATGGACAAATAATAAACAAACAGAAAATAATTACAAACATAAACAATAAGTGATGAAAGTAGGGAAATAATGAATTAAAAGGTAATAATAATTGAAAAAAAAATTATTATTAAATATTAAATAAAATATTTATATTAGAAATTTAGAAAATAAATTATTTTGAGTATATTGTTTATCCCGATGAGAAGTTCCTTCCGAAACATGTAGACATTTACATATTAAAAACAGTGGTTTAAACAAAGTCTTTCGAAGAAAAGTATAATATATATATAGATGCCTAATACAATAATAATATGATAGCATGACTTAGGAATGAGCAAAGACTCGACAGAATCCAGAACTAAACTTAAAACTCGTCTTTTCAGACAATCATAAAACGTATAAAACGGCCGTATACAAATCATCCAATTATTATTATCATTATAAATGTTGACAAAAATGGTAAAATAAAAAGTAAAAAAAACAACATTTTTTTAGTCAAATTGAAAAGTAATTAATAAAATAAATGGTGCATTCATCTCCTTTCCAAGAACCACTAAATAAAATAATTAATATTTAATATAACTATACAAAATAAATACATAAAATAATGTAAACAAATATAAACAAAATAAACAAAACTAACATAAGGTCGGGCCAATGCCAAAGTCGCGAATCTGCAAAAACATCACCTCGAGATATAGAGGTTTGAAATCTCTATGACTCTGTGGCATCGATTTATATTCTTACTAAACCAACTTCATATAAATCGATTTTCGATACCAGTTCAAAAACCTTAAACATCAGTGTCTCGAAAAGATGCTTTTGTATATTCGCGACTTTGGCGATGTTTGTAGATGCGATTGAAACTGAGAAAAATAAAATAAATTAACAAAGACCTATAACAAACACCATAAATAACATTGCAGTAACACTTCCAAACAATCTTCTTCACCTTTTTTGCCTCGCTCACTTATTTCAGTCACAAAGCATTCCCTGAAAAAGGGATTCCCTCTTGAGCGATATCAAATAATTGTTTTTTAATATAAAATAAACGAATAAAACAAGATCCTTTGCGTGGGAGAGAGAAATGCGTAATTGACAATCAAAAACGGAATATATCACTAAAGTACTCGTTTAGACTTGGTTAAATTCATGCAAATAACGAAAAAATGTTTGACTGTTGAAAAAACAATCGGTCCCTCAAAGTAAATAGTGGGGGGTTATTTGAGAACTAGGGGATATTTGGGAAGGGGGGTTTATTCCAATAGGCATTTCCCAATCATCGAAGCTCTGGAGGACTTAACGTTAATCAATCGGAAATTCGATATTCAATTTAGACGGAGGCAAGCGAAAACGATTCAAGCCACGACGTTACTTCAACTAAATTAAGGAATTGAAATGAAACGATTTGGAGCAATAACAATCTTAACATACCAAAAAAAGCATTATTATTTCATATGAGATAAGACCATAGCCTCACTTTCCAGAGCTAGAATATACTCGTAGAATCCCCAGTTCAGGAATGTTGTGAAGCAATGAGGTTGTTTCCTATTTTTATTATTTTTTTTTAAATTTATGAACATTTATTATATATAAAGAGTTGATAACGTCAGTAAAATTAGTTTTGGTCGTTTTTAATTTAAAAAGTCCACCATAATGCATCTTTTAATAAATATTTAAAAAAAAAAATATCTTTCAATATATTTTCAAAGAAGAAAGGGCAAAACATTTTTTTAAATCGCCGTTAGTCTCCAAATGATTGTTAAAAGTGCCTCTAAAATCGCGAAAAAATCAATTCCTTCAGTGGCCTATATTTCATAATGAAAAACAAAAATAAATAAATTACTTGTAATCCGCACTAGATATTTAATTTTTGACGAAAAAAAGATCATTAGGCTAAGGTGAGTATTTTGGCCTCAAATCCAAAATTAAGTTTTGTATGAAACAGGCCGCGCAGCCGTTCCTCTTAACATATTCCATTAATCAACCCCTATCGCTCAAATAAAAATGAAATTGAATCCATAACGGATGAGAGACGAGTAATTAATAACTAGGATACCAAAACCTAATACGTCGGAGGATCTGACGATGATATTTAAATTAGGGTTGATTGTGATTTATTAGCTAAATATTGAATTGTGGTTACTGGTTCGATTTAGCTAAGGGATAAAAAAATATGTAAACCGTCAATACAATATGCACATTAAAATATCAGCTTACATTTCGGTCGAGATCGAGGATTCTTTCTCGATTATCTTGAGAAGCTCGTCCATTACGTCATTATTTTAAAATTTTATTAAATTATAAGAAATACAGATTCATTTCATTTTAACTTAACTACGTACATATTATATTACTTAATAATTTATATAAATATTATACTTATCTTATTTTATTACCTATATTATATATCATATTACTTCATACGTATTATATATGTTATTCATATAAGAATATAAAAACTTCCATATATTTCGTATCTATGTTTTGGTACATCTATATATATAAAAATCAATGTAAGTTTGTTTGTTTGTCCTCGATATTCTCGAAAATCACTGGACGGGTTTCGCTGAAAATAGCACAATTTGTTTTTATTAGTGCTGGGAAGGTTTAGACAGTAGTTTGAATGAAATCCAATATGTAAAACTGTTGCTATAACGTTTTAAAATTAGTATGAAAAGCATTGAACCCGCCATGTTTTATTTAGGTTAGTCCATAGATATAACACTCTGGTTAGCCATAGATTGCATATTCAAAAGAAGGTTTTTTTGGGTAGAATATTTTCAAAATGGAAAACACAAGTAGGTACCTACTTACGAACTTTATGATTTAGATATATTTTGAAGAAAATAAACGTTTGGAATGAAAAAAAATAGTCAAATGAATGTTTCTTAATTTGAAGATAGTTACTTTCGTGGTCAAATCAACTATGGCACCCTAGTGACAAGTGAAAAATCCCTAGCAAGGCCGGGTACACATCAGATAGTATATTATACATTATTATTATGCTCACTTATTTTGAGATTAAACAGTTTTCCGTTAAATGTTTTTATTAAATTCTTCGTTTTATGAACAGTTTTTCTTTAAAAGTTTTCAATCGATTCTCCGCTTCTGGGTCTTACAAAAATCTTGAAAATAAATTACTCGCAACCATACATTATACAGTAGATCGTAATTGTAGATAGAATTATAAGGTATGAGTAAAATCCACATAACACTAGTTAAGTATTGTAGAATATGACAAAACATACTAATATATAGAACAACGTAATTGAAAACATAGTAGGTACAACGTTACAATAAAGTGTCTAACCATAGGTATATAAGTAACACTGGCATGAGGGTAGCAAATACGCATTTTTTTATTAAAATTTAAAGTGTTGTACTCAAGAAGTCTTATACATATCACCAGAAATTATTCTATAGAATCTGTTGTAGATAGAAAAAAAAAACATGGGACCACTTTTCGTCACCAAATGCCATTTCCATTTCCAATAATAAGTTCCCATTTCTACAGAAAAAATATGAGAATTTTCAAATGAGATTATATTATACCTATATATTATATTATAAGAGTCTGCATACTGAGCCTTTGAATGGCGCCTCCGATTCCCAGTTCAACACTTGTTGGAATTCAATAATTCTTTGCAGCGCCGGGTCTTGAGTTTATTGGATCAGCGAGCTTTTGAAACAGCTTTACACGGAAGAGGAAAGATATCTGGAGGATGCGTTAAACTTATCACAAAGGAAAGTTTGTGTACGATTGGTAGCAGTAAATTTTTCTGCCAAGCAAACTATTTTATGAGATTCAGATAAATTGCATAACAAAATCAGATTAACTATACTTTGGAAATATAAAAATAAACGTCCCGCACTAAAAATAATGTAATCCACGTATTGCGAAGATAAATTTAATAAAACTCTTAATCTCCGAAATTGACGTTTACTGTGTATTATAACATCGCCGAAACTTTACGTAAAAAGACGCGCGCGAATCCGGGGCATTTTGTCATACAACAGTAAGGTGCTAATAATCGTAAATTTTGTAGATATTACTTAAAGATCTATACCAAATTTAGTGTTGAGAGGTGGCAGATAGGAAGGACGCTCGAATTGTAGTGAGACAGGCCGAGTTGGATGCTCACAGAGGGTAATATAATTAATGCCCTTTAAAAAAAAAGTTATGCTTAGATAAACTAGTTTTACGGGGTAGTTTGACAATACAAAAGGCGTTAAACAAGGCTGCCTAATGTCACTGTGATTATTCAATCTATACATGCATACTTGTATGCAAGAATTGAAAGAGGTGGGATTGGGCGCGAATATGAGTAATCTGAAAGTATGTTGCCTGTTGTATGCTGATGATGCGGTGACGATTGCTAATAGTATGGAAGATATACCTTATCTCGTACCTAGGATGAACGGAGTATGTATGGAGAATGAGTTAACGATTAAAGTAAGTCTAAAGCCATGGTGTTTGAAAGTGAGAGTACAAAAATAGTGTGGAATATAGTTGTGAATTACGAACACTTGGAGCAGGTGGATGAGTTTGTGTATTTGGAAAGTATGTTTAAGAGAGATGGAAAGGTGGATAGAAATATTGAAAGAATGTAGGAAACTCCAAAAATGGAGGACTGAACGCGGTTGGCGTTAACAAAAAAATGTTCACAAAAAGTAAAGCTAGCAGTTCACAATGGAGTACTGATACCAACCCTGATGTATAGCAGTGAGGCATGGAACTGGCAGAGGAAAGATGAAAGTCGACTGAATGCTGTAGAAATTAGGTAATTGCGTATGCGAGGTAAAATCATGTATGACCGTGTGAAAAATGTTGAAATTCGCAAAGAGTGGAAGGTTGATGTAAGTGTAATGAATCAGATTAACAAAGGGACGCTTAGATAATTTGGACACGTAGAGCGGATGAACGAGAAAGGAGTGTAATGAGAACGTGTGATGCGAATGCGAATGGAAGAAGAAGCCGGGGATACATTGCACGACTAAGTCAACCAAATACTTGAGTTGGGTCATGTCAAGAGTCAGACATGTAACAGAATAGTAATAAGACGATGTATGAATGTGTACCAAGACCGAGTTGTTTGGCGGTTCATCCTCTCTGCCTATCTTTGCGGGGAAACGGCGTGATGACTTGGTTAGTTTTACAACAAACGAGGTGCTCGATTGAAATTTGCATAAGACTGGAATAGCAGCAAGTGCTGACTTCCTTCCTTTTCAGAAAAAGTTATCTGAGAAGGTCTGTACTATAAATCTAAGTTTTCATAGTTTTTGTTTATTAGTCTTATTTATTTTATTTTAGTTATTTGTACATTTAAGTTAACAAAATAACTAATGATAACTTATAAACTATTACACGTAACTAATTATTGTAACTTATATACTATTGGGTACTTTAGCTAATGATAACTTAAAAACTAATGGATAGTAGCTTTTTTTAAAACAAGCTTCACGTTGGGTGCATCTACGAGTAACATGGAGAAACATAGAAACGACGGGTTTCTTCCTCTTCCAAATTTATGAAATCACAGGTTCTCCAAAGGACGGCAAAAGAAATTCTCCGTGAAAGCGAATAGATGCAAGTGGAGGGAGGAGGCAGTCGGAGGCGAGCAGGGCTTTTCAAAGGAGAGCCTCTCCATATGGGCGTTTCAGCGGGACAAAGGTGAGCCGATTGTAAGGAAACTGCCTCGAGGTGGGGCGACCATCATTCTAGGAAATATGGATCACAAAGAATAATATTTTTGTCATATATTAATTTGAATCCTCAAAACCAGATATTGAGAGATTTATATTTTTCGTTCAGTTTCACACCATTTTCCCGCAGATGTAGAAGGCACGAAAGTCACACAGCTCTGTTTTGGCACACACTCCTTGCATCATCCATATTCAAACATCGTACATACAGCGTCTGTTATTCCGACTCACCGTTGAATTCACTCGATCATGTCGTGTCTTTGAGGGGCGACTCTGAGTTTTTATATATAATTCATCCACTTGCGGTCAAATATTCTCACTCCTTACTTACTGTATCTACCCGCTTCACAAATACTAACATCTTCATATCTCGTAATTATTATATTTATTTACTAATAAAGGAAATATAGAGCAGTAAGCAGTATATTAATAAAAAAACATTTTAACGAGTATTATTTATTTATTGAACGCCAGTAGGGCTTCTACAAATATAATACATATCGTACAGTGATAGGGTAGAATAGGAGTAGGTACAATAATTAGTTAAAATAACAGTAGAGAATTAATTTTATAGAAATACGTATCAGATACAGACAGAACTAGTTATTTTTGCCTTGATGCAGGACTGAGAGATTTTGAATATATCGAAAAGGTATTGCCAAATTTAATATATTATTTTGTCTCATATTGAGAGGGTGGTCACCCCGTATCCCGAATATCGTGAAGTCTCCTAATAACGTTTTCCTTATTTTACTCCAGCATTCTATATTGGAGCAAATTGGCAATTCTTCGTCACTTCGCGACACAAGTGCCGGTTGCAAGTACCAGCACCAGTCGCTAGGGACTTGCTACTCGCCCATACTACACTTGCATCCTACTTTATAGACCACTGTTAGCAGTGGCGTGCAGTCCACTAAGGCTGAAAAGTTGTACCTACCTAAAGAAAAATGCACCATAAAATTAATTTTATATGAAAATCACATTATGTACAAATAGACAAGGAACTTGTACGCTCATTTATTTAGTTAACCACATATCATAAAGAACACAAGAAATGCGATGTTTGCGTGTTTCGTGCTCCAAAAGACTGGCCATTCGAGCCTTAAATTATTTCATCACCATTTCATTTCCATCAAATGTAATGGCAATATACAATGCAGGCACTGTAAGAGAGACAGCGCTGTATTTTCATTGGCTCTCTAGGGGCTAGAGCCAAAAGGGACTAAATCAAATGCACACGGGCTTCAATATAAATATAAGTGCAAGGCACTTCTAGTATGGATTCTTTATTCTATTGTGAGCCACCGTCGGAAGATAATGGCAATTTTCAAACACTCAATGCACAATTCATATCTGAACTTGAAAAAGTACACAGAGCCTATATTTGGTTATAGAGCGGTGGGCGAAGCGCCTCGGTTTAGTGAGCCGGATCACTAAATCAGCTCTCTGTAAAGACAATCCACATGAAAACTGGACGAAAAAAGTATCGTGTAAGAGCGTCTTAAGGACGTCTTTAGGAGGACCAAGGGAGCGAGGGCGAGGGAATGGTGCGAGGGGACGCGAACCGTCGTTCAATCGAGCCGGATCACCGAACCGGTACACTACAAAGAGCTGATTTAGTGATCCAGCTCACTAAACCGAGCCGTTTCGCCCACCACTATTATAGAGCAATGCACGCCACTGACTGCTAGGTACTCGGGTATCTTACACTTTAGTACTAGACACTTCAATGGTAGAAGCGTTTAAGAGTACCTCGACGACATAATTATTTTAAGTTGAATTTATTGATGACTTACTGCATATAAACGCTATGGCTCTGCAACCAGGGGCCTGATTCCGGTTCTTTTAAGCGGTAAGGCATTATCCTTATCCTTAGATTAGGCTTAAATACCTCTTGCTTAACTACGGTTCCGGTTCTTTCGGATAATAGCTGTCATTCATCGAATAATATTCATAAAAAAAATATCGATATATGAAAAGAAAAACTCAATATAAGTAAGCATTAACTAACATTATTAACGAGACATTTGTCGCATAATAATGCTATTATCCAGAGTGGAAGATACTCTCAGTGTCACCCTGGTGAAAGACCACCATTTAGAATTGAAACGTTGCTTGAAATGGCTTTTAGCCATGTTTGATGACCAGATCTCAATAACCAGGTATTTCCTTACCGTCCTCTCCGCTTCTGCTTCCCCTCCTTAATACCCTCAGCCTCACAACATTCCCCAATTGGGGATGCCATAGTATCACTGGATCCAAATGGTTGGGAGCATTTGGGACTCAGTAGTGCAGTATTCATATAAAATATATATATTTTTTTTATAGAAATAACGAAATTACGATATTTGTAAAACACTTATGCCAAAAGCCCGAAATCTCAGATAAAAGCGATTTAAATTCTAAAAATTATAATAAACTAGAAGTGTTTAAGTATTGATGCACCTATAATTTTTAATAAGACTGTAATAATTAAACCGCAAAGTAGTTTAAATATGTATTGTCATTGACATGGAATGGGAATAGTAGTTAAGCAAAATATATTTAACCCTATGGATAAAGACATTACGTTATCCTTAAAAAGAACCGGAATCAGGACCCCGAGATCGCGGACTTGAAACCCGGTGAGTGTATTCAAATTTTTTTGTTTGTTTTTTTTTTTTTTAACAATGTTTTTTTTTTAAATAAATCAACATACAGTATACGAGTATGTAGTGTATGTATTTGCACTTCATCTCAGAGTGGAAATATTTCTTCAACATTCAGGATTGAAATTATTGAAATCGTTATTTTTACGTTTAGTAACCAGATATGATTAGCCAGATACTTCCCCACCTTCCTCGCCATATCCTTCCGTCTTTAGTATGACCATAACGGGTTGAATACAGTCCGGTCTATTTTAAAGGGGAAAAATGATCAAAAATATTTGATTAAATTCATTATGTTAGAATTCCACCCCGAATAAACGATTGTAATCGCTCTACCACGGCCACCGTGGTTGAGTGGTTCATCTCCTTCCCGTCCCCACTATCTTCAGCCACACAACAGATGCCAATTGGTGATGCCATATTCTCACTGGCTCCAGACAGTTGGGAGCAGTTGGGACTCTTGTGCGGTACATAAATAAAATAAAAAAATAAACAAATTGACGGTTACCAATATACAATTTTTACAGCATTTCCCAAACATGTAAAATGAGTTTTTTTTAAATACCACATTGTGGGCGCTTCGCAAAACGTACATGGGTAATTCCAACCTCATTAAACCGTACACTCATGCAGTGTTGCCAACAGAACGGCTTTCTCAAGGACTGGAAACCGCAGGTATAAGGTTTAAGGCAACGGAAGAAGGCAATGGGCATGCGAGTACAGGGCCGTAAGGGTGGCTGGTTCTACGTACAAGGGTCTGAAGGCTTTGTCACCATGCCACTTTCTGCCTTCCTGGGAGAAATTCATTTAGCGTCACATGTTCCGGTAATGCCATTATAGCGGTAGCCTCGGTCAGGGCTTGCGGAAATTCCCGCAATTTGTATTTCACATACTGTTTTCGAAGGGAAAAAAATAAATTTTAAAGTAAAAGTTTTTGAATGAAATAAACACCAGTGTTAGATCGATTTAATAAAAAATTCAAAAATTCAATGAATGAGACTAATATAATGCAATCTACATATCTCACACTCATATTACCTTAAGTCATATTAAGTTAAGACGTCATAATGCGTAAATAATTGGATAGTGCATTGGAATAAAAAAAAAATGAAACGATTTAAATACAATAAAAATTATTAATTTAATACAGGCCATTCAGTTCCGTAGAGTTGACCTGCTAGTTCAGTTTATGTGGTGATTGCAATTCTTAAAGCTTAATAAAAATCTTAACAATCGTAAACTGCATCATTATCCTCCAATTATGAAGTGTTCTTAAAATATTACACAACATATATTTTATTAAGCCAGTTCTGTCACAAGCCAAAACATTTCGAGCAAAAGTAAAAAAAAATCATATCACAAGCCAACACAGTTCTGTCACATTCCAACACGACCCGGTCATAAGCCAATATAGTTCAAATACAAGTCAAAACACTTCTGTTCCATGTCAACACAGCCCTGCTACAAGCCAAAAGAGATCTAGTGTAAGCTAATAATTTAATCTCATAAGAATAAACAATTCTATCATATACCAACACAACCCTGTCATAAGTCAAAACATTTCTGTCAGAAGCCCATAAAATTCTGTCAAAGTCAAGAAAGATCTGTCACAAGTCAAAACAGTTTTCTCAGAGCCAACACAAGCCGAGATAGTTCTTTCATAAGCCAAGAGAGTTCTGTCAAGTCAATAGTTCTTTCCTATGTGGAAAAACAAATGAAAATATGAGGATAACGAACGGCCAAACATCCTGAGCTACCATTACCATAAATATGATATTAATGATACACAAACCTCGACAGTTCACGCCACGCTAAGCTGGTTCCACCGGGAACCCGTTGCGTGCGACCTGCCACGACATTCAGCGATACAATTCAGAATGGTACGTTTAGTATGGTTGATACAACATAAACATACGCGGGTTAGTATGACAGGTGACAAGTGTAAGAGTACTGATACTCGTTTGCAGGTAATTCTATGGACTGATTATTAACTGCGTGAATCCTTGGCAGGCAGGTAAGAGTGCTTTTTGATACGTATTGCAACCCTAGAAAGGAAATCGTGATATTCTATGTTATTTCTATTTTTATACGAGGCAAGAAGGATTTTAAGCAATAAAAACTATTTTAATAAATAGTGGCATTATTGTTGATTTATAGTTTCTAGATAGCAAATAAATGGGAGAAATAAAATTGAAGAAATTGATGTATTCATTAATATCAGAATCAAAATTTGTTAAATAATTAAAGAGAAAAGTTTTTCACGTAATACGTTGACAGATCATCACTAATATAATAATATATATTACATTAAAAAATTATCATTTTCTAAAATTGTTAATAAAGTAGTCTCTTCAAATAATAGCTTTAACGCCTAATAGAAGGACGAGAAAAATGCAAAAAACGATTGATGTCTGCTCCAGGTATCATATGAGATTCCTCACATGCCCTAAGCACTCCACTTAATTCCTATAACGAAGTGGAAATTCCCACAAATAAGGGCCCTTCTCCACCTAAGCCGTAACGCGATTACCGATCTGCAGGGACCGTTCACTGGTCGCCCATTTTTATTCATTAACGCCGCTAACGGTTGCTGGGAATAGGGAAAAAAGAGAAAATCCGTAACGACCATTTTTACCAATTTCCTGTATTTTTTCCAGCCCCCGATGGCATAAACGCGTGTTAACACGCCAAGCAAACATTCCATCCCTCCGTAGATAAACATTACGGGAGGGTCTGGCGACTATTTTTTCACTACTCCCCGTAAGGGGCGTAAGTAGTCAAAAATGTATAGCTACATTTGAAAAAGTCCTGTCATCGACATTTAAAACTTACATTATTTTCACCGAAAGATTTTGGTATAATACGTGTATATACCAAGGCTAAAAAACGTAATCAAAAGTTTTATTTGAAAATATTGTGTAGTTTATAAATGAAATTCGATACCTGCATTTTCATAGAGTGATCCAAAAACTTTAGTATAATATTTCCAGAAATGTTATTCTGTCGCCTTAATAATATATAATATTAGTCAGAGATTAAGCAATCAAGAGAAAAATTTAATTTGAAAATGCTATGTCGACTATTGATTAGATACTCATAAATATTTTTATAACGCCATAAAAAGTTTATTTTAATTTTATAAAGGAACACAAATTATAATTATGTGATGTTTTAAAAGATCTGAAGTTTCTATATATTGGATAAAAGCAATAAAAAAAAATATTTTTTTTTCTAAAAATGTTAAAAATCTATACTTAGATGAGTTGTATTTGAAAAATTTCAATCATCTATTGATATTGATTGACGTAATTTATTTGTAAAATATTAGAAAATGACCCGTAAAAATTACTTTATTACTTATAAAATAAACATCATCCATCTTATATAATTGTGGATTAAACCTAAGTGAAAACATTGAACACATAAAATCATTAAATGAAACTTACCCATTGAAGAGTGACATGGTTTGATGCACTTTTCAGGGTGTGGTTTGAATTTTCAGAGATGGTGTTTACCTGGAAGAATTGCGAAAACATATGGTTAGAAAATGTCTGTATAATTGATGAAATATTGAAGAAAAAGCTTCAGTAAATAGTTGCTTTAATTAGGTAGGTTGGAATTGAAGACTCAAAAGAAATGCAGACAATAAGTAAGTTTAATTTTTTTATTTTTTTATTTGGGAGACCAACAGTTTACATAAAAAAATGAAGAAAAATAAATAAGTGATATTAATTTGACCATTTTCACTTTGGCATTATATACGAGTGAATCTAGTGATTTTTTAAGAAATCAAAATAAAATTTAAAAGATAATCGTACAAAATAAAAAAGAAATATAAATTTAAAAGATACATGTAATTGGTTATAGGCTGTGTAAAGGAGGGGGGTCTAGTTGAAATGTATGTGTGATTTTATATCAATAAAAGAACAAGAAAAATAGTGCATATATATAAAGAAGAAAGTTAATAGACTGGTGATAGCATGAGCTGAGCAGGTGTATCTGAAGTTATAAAGGCTCGATAGATCGCCGGTGCGACTTTATGGAGTATGATGTAGAATTAAAGATGTCAAATTGTGAGTCGTGCGTGTTAAAAAATGTGTGACGACCAAAGATGGAGTTTTGCTTAGAATGAGTGTTGCATCGAGGAAGGCTAAGAATTTGGTCCGATCTGTTTAGTCTATTGGAAACTCGTAGTTTGATCCGTTGTAGGAGTTCCGAGCAATATGGGATGTATCTAGCAATTTTCTGCAGAAAGAGTACATCAGCCAAGATTCTTCGATCTTCCAAAGAAAACATTTAAAAAACGTGTTGATATATTATGGTGCCTATATGTAGCACGTAACGAAAAAATCTGAAGATAATATAAATTAATTTTCAATCAGTGGTAGTCCATAATTAACAATAAAATGGTTTAGTGCATGTTTCGCGATGTCTCGCGCTATGGATTCGTTCACGGGTCCTACAGTGATTTGTAGTTAGTAAGCTGTCGATATTTATTTATTATGTTATATAGGCCTATATGGGCTTATATAATATAATAAATATTATGGACAACTAAATATTTCATTTGTCTGATGAACAAATACAGGAATAACATGGTGCAAGTACCATTCCAAATAATTAATGATGGTATTGCAGATTTTAGAGTCAAGTAATGTCGAGGATGTGGAATTTTATATTTATTCACGATGCTTTGTGATATTAACTAAATAAATAAGTAAGAATATTTAAAAAAGCAATTGTTAACTAAAAAAAGAACGTGATCTCGATGGTGACGCCACAATATTGAGAATCTACTGAAACCTCGTGCCGGTTGCTGTATACTGGAAGTACGTCGCACCGCTCCCGCTCCACCCCCGCGCCGTGACTTGTGCCAATAGAAATATATGGAACGGCGCGCTCTCGATATCACGCATTCAGTTTATGTCGATTCCGTACCGGACCGTCAAGGAGCGGCCCTAGACCCAAGGATTGTAGCCTGCTGTTAATTATGTTCATTAGAATCTCTGAACGTAATTTTTTTTCCAACAACATATACAACAACAAACCAAACCCGAGTAGATAGTGTGATGTGCAACACCCAATACTGAACAGAAAGGAAAGTCTATAACGATTGAAAGGCCTTCGTGCGGCAGTATATCCTGGCAGCTAGCATCCAGGGAATGGGTTGACAAAAAAAAGTATTCATTCATTTGAGTAATATAATCTCAAAAGTGTGAGAAAACTGAAGAAAACCAACGAAAACTTAATATTAAACAATAAAATTCATTTTCAAATGTACCTACTTGACGTATCATAATCAAACGTAATAATTAAAAAAATTATACTGCGTATAAATTATAGTGCGTATCCTAACGAGGAGAGCTTCGCTTCCGAAACATTTTGATATTTATATATTAAACAGCGGTGTAAACAAAGTATAGTGTATAGACACCAGAACATCAAGTTCATGATAGTACTGTTGAAATTATTAAATATGTAACAATAAATATTAGTACTCCCTCCCTAAACATGAGAATTTCTCAATTAGGGAGGTATTAAATTTGAAAAAAAGGAAACTAAAAGGATTATTTAAATAAAATAAAAATAAAAATTAGTACTTAAATACACTTTTGTTATTACCATGTAAACACTATTCTTAATTATGTCTAATAAATACCTGAAAAAAAAATGTTTTAAAAAAAATCATTGAAGAAGATAATATTGACATATCCAGAAAATAAAAAGGTTACAGTCGCATCTTGCGCACTTGAAAACTGCGCTATAGAAATTTACTCTTATTATCATTATTATTATCTGGGACTGGAACCAAGGACCTCTGTCTTACCGGGACAACCGCTTTACCGAAGAAGCTAATGAGACCAGTTCAATTTACGCCATCTTCACCGATATCACACTTCAAGACTTGTCAATATTATCCTTCATTTTAATAGGTTAACATTATATTCTTCAATGATTAAATATTACAATGAGGTTTAGAAACTTCAATAAGTTATTTAAAATAAATTGAAAGTATTTCTTATTAATTTTATTACAGCGTAAAATAATTATACATTTATTGTAGACATAATTTAAAAAAATCGTTATTGTATATAATTATCGGCATTTATTCAAATTCATTTAATTCTGAATATTGCACAAGGAAAATATGTACCTTCCGTGAACCCAGAAAAAGATCAAAATTGTAATTTCACCATAAGCCGAAATAATCGTTATCAGCATCTTACATCTAGAAAAAAACATCAACTGTATACTATAAATACACGATAAGACAATTGAATAGGGTAAATCTCAAAAGTGGATACCTACCTTGCGCAGCATTTCCTCCAGCGACTCCATGTCGATGTCGGAACTACCGTTGTTGTTGTTATTTGTCATAGAAGCTTGTGTTCTCTGCACCATTTAACAAGAAACAAGCCACCGGATCTGCTCCAGCGCGAGCAGACCACCTCTCCTTCCCCTCCCCAACACTCCACGTCTAGATCACTGCACCGAGCACCAGGTACCACTGTTTTATCTTCACTGATTCACAAAGGAGAGTAATTCACAGAGGATTGGCATACAGCCGCAGTTTATTCGAAAAGGAGTCATTTTGGAATTCTTCACGATTCTGGGTTAAGATAAGTCAAGATTGGTATAAAAAATAGTGTGTAATTGATAACAGGAATATAAAACAAATAGTAACCTCACTAAAAATTAAAATGAACATAAAAGGTATATTCACATCTAACGACATCGTGCGGTGCAGACATATAGAGTGGCGAGCTCGGCACAGAGGGGAGAATTCATATTAAACCGTGCGTGAATGTGTTCATAGATAATGTAAGTAACTAATTTTGCCGTGCCTGCCACTTTACGTGTCTGTACTGCGCAGTACTGCTAGTTGTGAATCGAACTTTACATGTAACAAAAATATTTTCCGAAGAAAATCCTACATCATTCATTTATCAATTTTAAGTGAGATCACATCGTGGTGTGCTCTAACGAAAACATGTACATAGTTTAATGAATTTTTTTTATTGTTTGTACTTTTTGGGCGTTAACTATATAACGATTTCCATACATTTTGTTTTTGTAGAGTTTTAATTCACAATGTACATTTGCTATATTTAATTCACAATGTACATACCCTACAATATGACAATACCTTCGGCTCCTGACATTTGACGGCAACATGCGACACTAGCGCCCCTAGCGGAGGACGTTGGTTGAATTGATTTTTCTGTGAAATATATTCTAATAAACATTGATGGGTATTATAGTACATCAATGTTAAATTAAAGAAATCGAAAATTCATAAAATAAATATTAATTTATCGAAGGAAGCAATCACTCTGTGACTTGACATTATAATTTAAATGAGAAATGTTTTGGTTTTGAGCCATTTTATTTTGTTTAAATATATTAATGCATTCGACCGGTTTAGGATGGACTCAACCTTCTTCAGGAATGTACACATATAAAACTTTATATTATAGAAATTATAGAAATCGAAAATTCGTAAAATAAAAAATAGGTAGCATAAATATAACTATGATATACTCGTATTAAGCCAAAAGAAATTTAAAATGATAAAAATTCCCATGATTTATTAAAAAAGTACTTTATTCCCTTTCTAAGACACAAGACCGAGCGCGATCGTCGAGCGGCGGGGCTTATAACCGTTAATACAAACCTAATAGCCTGTTTAATATATATATATTAATTTCTACGGTATTTGGTAATATTATGTAACAAATGTAGACTGTGAATTAAAACTCTCCAAAAGAACAGAATTTTTGTTATTTTAATCACCGAATCAAATGAAATACGAAACAAAAAATGCAAACAAAGTAAAAAGGTAACGGCGCATCTGGAACTCGAAAACCGGTGCTTTAACCCATTGAGTTAATGCCACCTTATCGCTTTCCGTCATTTTAATCGATATCATACTCCAATTTAAGAACTGTTCGAATCATCTTCTATTAATTCCCATATACTTTTTAGAATTAGCTCAATTGATTAGAGCGTTGGTTCCGGATAGACTGGAAGGTCCTGAGTTCAAGTCACAGATGCGACCGTTTCCTTTTTATTTTCAATGATTAAAAAAATATTGCAATGGGGTTCATTAGTCTCCATGAGTTATTCAAATAAAATGTTTTTTTTTTATTACTGACAAACTTTCAAAATTATATTTTATATGAGGACTTCGTATTTATTCGACAAATTTCTGAGGAAATATCACAAAGTGATTTTTTCCTTTTTTGTAATCTTTTGCATTTTGCACATCTGGAGGCCTATTCTGGTTCTTTTTAAAGAAAATTCCTTATCCTTTTCCTTAGGCTGAAAAACTTCTTGGTTAACTGCGGAATTCCGGAGAGACATGGTAAAAAATAACAAATTGATGAAATATCTCCAAGTGACACAAGGTTTTGAACCAAAACTTTTAAAAACAATTACATTATATATCATAATGCATTTTAATCAATTTTTATTTTATTTTTAAATTGCATAATTATGCTTTTTAACGAAGAATTATGTTTTGCAAAAAGGTACTTACCTCACTAGATAGTAATGACCTTTTTATTCTGTCAAGTGGCATTTCCCGCCGTGGTATATCTATGCCGCTGCCTGCCGTTGTGCATTGTTTTGTAATATATATATATAACACAGTTGTAAATACATTTTTGTAATAAACCATACATAAGGTAGTTGGTAACTTACTTAATAATGAGTATTTCCCCTGTTAAACTACAAAAATATTGATATTTTTAATGAATGTCATTCGCTGAATGACAGCTGACAGCTGTCATCCGAGACAATCGAAACCGCAGTTAAGCAAGAAGTCTTTAAGTCTAAGGTAAAGGATAAGGAATGTTCATCAAAGATAACCAGAATAGCCCTCCTAGTCTCGTGTCCGTGTATCGCACAGTATTATATTACACCTGATTACTAAACACGACTTAACGCGCAAAGTTTAGATCCTGAATGGCGGTTTCACCAGCGCAATACTGAGAGTACCGACAACTCCGTTAGAATATATTTAATTAATAAAAAAAGCTTCATTATCCATTCAATTGAGGTAGTATCCAATCAAATTGCCAATATGTGGTGTCGAGGAATTTTCTTCCCGCTTTGTTGCAGACTAATCGATTGTTTTTAGAGGCTTTTACAAAATTAGTTTAGTTTAAGAATAAAAAAAAAAAATTAGAGTCTTTGACGTGCACCCAGAAGGAGTAACCATAAGTTACTTATACCGGGTGGGAAAGTGGAGGGTAACCTCAACTAATCGATAGGTGAGATTTAGCTTTACTTGGCCATTTTTTACGTCATCATGGAACACAATATGTTTCAAAATCTAGGCCTTAAATAGTAGGTAATAAGGAATATAATTTATTTTGCAATTAAAATTAAAAAAAATAAAAGGTATTATAGTTGACCGAACAATCGTGTACAAAGTGTTCACTTCCAGGGGTTTCATTGAAGTAAGCAAACATGTCGGTTGAATAATAACGTAAACGACATTAAATAATAAAAAAAAATGTTTTACGGCCGCGGTGATAATATCGATTTAAATTACGGAAAGCGGTAGTGAAACGCGAAGCAGGGGTAGGGAAATGCGGCGCAGGCAAAAATCTGCCTACAAAAGCGAGTACATCTGAGAATTAATAGCCCACCTCCGCAATAAAGGGCGCTTTTAACGGCTTAAATCGTAAAAATCCCCAGGAATGATATTGTGGTTAAAGATATAAAAATACGATATGCGCCCTGCGGCGGAATGGGTCGTAAAATATCCCGAGTGGTTCAATCCGCGACCCGTGTGCGTCCGCAAATCGATCCATCCGGATCCCTCATCGCGCACTGTTATCGTGTAAACAGACGTCAATCAATATTATGTACAATGTAAGCAAACCGCCGATAGATCCGGTGTGACTCTTCTTCTTCTAAACGACATATGTAACTCTAAAAGAGGTCACAATAGAAGCTATCTATGACAGGATCATATACAATAATTTTTTTTGATTATTATATAGAATTTCTGATACTTTTTTTTCTTTTTTTTCCCAAAGTAGGAGATTATAAGCAAGTAAAAGTTACTTTATGAATGATAATCGATAATGAACAGAAAAAAGCAGATGTCGTGACCGTAAAAAATTATCAGATATATTAATAGAATGTATCGCTGCAATATTTCATAAAAATATATACAGAATAGATTAAAATGGAATTCAAGAAAAAAAAGAAAAATAAAAATGTCGTTACAAATTATTTCGTATTTTCCAAAATACACCAACAATATAAATAAAGATCCCTTTGTTGTTAATCAAACAAATTATGTCCGGTATCAAAGAAGGAAGAATATTTTAATAAATCAACTGAAACTTCAAAAAGTCTAAGTCATCAAATAACATTTAAATCAAATCTTAATAAACAGCTCGTTGTACGCAAGCGAAAAAATAAAAACTCATTGACAAGAGGAATATTGACAAACCACCCCGGGCGCCAGAAGTTGGCCATAACGCTGCTATTATTATTTATTTAAAGGCTCATGATTCGTGAATAATAATGGGTAATGAAATTTTAATAATAAAGTTTGTAGGGTATGAACCACCCCTAGGGGTTGCCTGGTTATGGAAATACGGGCGGAGTGAGTTTACAGCGGGATGGGGGGAGTTCAGAGTAAACATACTATCTCTTTACATATTTAATCTAATTTGCTTAATTTTAATTACCATGGGATTTTATGGAAGCAAAAAGAAGAGGGAGGCTGCAAAATAAGAGCAAATGAGTGTAGGTACCTACTGGATGTTTTTCCTCCTGAGAAAAAAGACCTTAGAAATACAACATAATAAAACCGTAGCAAAACTAAGTACATTGTTGGAGCACGCGGAGAATTCTTGAATTAATTTGTACTTTGGTTATCATAACAAGTCTATTATCGTGTATTTTCATACTTTTAGATGCTCAAACTCCAAAATAATTAAAAAAAACTAAATTCAAACATATATATTTAAAAATATATATAAACTCTGCTAATTAGGACTGGGGCCTTCTTTCACATTTAAGGATCCTGCGCGGGGTTCTTTTTAAGAAATGTCAGCTGAGATGTCAAGCTTAGGAATGGGTTGTTTTTAAGACTCGTCAACCGCGGCTTTAGAACCCTGTGCTCGAGCTGGCTACTGAATGGTTACTCTTAGTATGTCAATGGAAGGCTTCCGTTGTAAGAGACTAGATTATCGATTCGATCCTATTTAGTCAAAATCACAAATGTGTACCATTTAAAATATTATATGCGATAACGATATTGTATTAATTTAATAATTAGTATATAAAGTTACTTATTTAAATATAACAAAATAACACCGAAAAAAAAATCATTTTCAAACATTTTTTAACGAAAAATGTACCACAGACTAATCATATCCGGCAAAGAAATAACTCTACTTAAAAAAAAAAACAAGTTAAGAAGAAAAAACATCTAAATTGCTCAAACGGCCGTGAAAATCCAAGAACCCCCAAATTATTATTACACCCGGCAATATTCTTCTCTCGGATAAGTGGGTTATATTCATTCCTAATTCAATCCAAGACTTGAAAGCTTTACGATGCAAGTTCTGAAATTAAATTCCAAAGAAGTTTCTTCGGGCCCCTGCTCCCAGTTCGAGTCTCCGCGGATTGACAGCCACGTTAAGTAGGACATAAAACTTTGGCAAAGTTAATAAGTATCTTACAAGTTGTTGGATTGTGTTTAGCCTGCTACGGGGGACGATTTGTTTTAAAGTCTTCATTTAGTGGATACGCTGGGTGCCTTGAGCTTGGGTTGTTTTTCATAATTAGTCTAGAGTATTACGCCGAGTATAGAGATATTTGGAAATAATCGAAGACGCGTAAAAATGAACTAGGTTGTTCGATACGTAAGGATTATGAAAAGTGGACACCTAGGCCTAGAGTACGTATACCATTAGTTTTATGTTGGTTAGAAATTAATGCCATACAATGGGATACATAGTGATGCTTGGACTACGCAGATCCTGAAAATGTCCTTGATACCAGCGACCCAGTTCTTCTTCCGTAGATGAAGCTTTCTGCAAACATTGTCGAAGCACTGCAATAGCGCAGGAGGCCTAATAGTAATATGTACGCTATATTATAAAATGTTTGTAGTTGTAATGGACATAAGCAAGGAAACACATCATAGGTACCCACTAGGTAATTTTTAATTGTTTCCCAATGTAACCAATGTACTGTTTCGTCTCTATAATAAAAACAAATAAATAAAAGAATGGTTGTTAATTAATATACTCGTACGTAAAAAAAATACATTTTGCAACGGCTTCTCTGAACGGCAAACATTTTGTTCATCGACTACCAAATTCATCGGAGAGGAAAATACGAAATTGGAAATAACAACGGGAAAAAAGGAAAAGTTTTCGAACGAAGCTTGTTATTTTTAAAAAGTCGAATGAAATGTGCCGGACCGCCCGGGCCCGCTTAAACTCCCACGTCGAAGTCGGGTTGAAAAAATTTGTTTCACGTTCGCCAACCGACCAGAGCCAAGAAACTTCACCGAATATCCTCTTGCGATACAGAGTGGGCGAAAAAATCGGGAGAAAAAGCCGGGCGGACCGAAAGAGCCGGAAAAAAGAGCGGGAAATTCAAAGAAAAAGGAACGCGGTGAGAAAAAGAGCGCGAAACGTGTTCGGCGGGAGACGGTCGGGTAATGAGAATTGCACAATGGAGGAAATACTTGAGACGATATAGGAAAACCGCTGATAGATCCGTTATAACCTCTCCCTCTATCTAATAAACGACGCATATACCAAAAGGAGAGGTTACAGTGAAGATTTCAGGGCGAACCTTAAAAAAAAACCATGTAATGCATTCGATTTAAAAGGAATACACCATAAAGTAAAATAAATTATAAAATAAAATATTGATAACGAAAGATATTCCCGCACAAATAATAATAAAATAACAATTTATTTCTATTAACTTAGGTACACAAATCCATGACCGAATACCAACTGCCCGGAGACAGTGAAACTATGGAATCTCCATTTGGGCATTTTGTGAGGTCGAAGGGAATGGCGAAAATCCCACGACCTTCGGGTTCAGGACCGAGGAGTTAAAAGCTGTAATAATTGTTGTTTGTTGGAGAACAGAGCCTTCCGAGAATTGAACCCATATCACTTGGCCGTGAGCTGATCCAAATACATACAAAATAGCACGTGGGAAGGTAGAACAGCTTTGATATAATAAATGAAGGCAATTATAATTTATGTTTCTAAAGAAAACACAAACAAAACCGAATCAAAGAAATTACACTTCTGAAAAACATCTGCGAATCCCTTTGGGAGACTTAGGGGAGAGGTTTTTTAAAAGAAAATAAAACATTTATAAACAATCAAGACCCGCGGCTAGAAAAACAAGCTTAACTGGGATCTTCGTTGTTTATTTCAATTACATATTGACCCAAAAAAATGTTTTCTCTCAAAGAAAACTCTTTAATTAAAAAAACAGTACATAAACCTCTTTCGCGGAAAGAATGATTTGAACAGAATAAAAACAAAACAAAACCTTTATAGACTTACTTGTAAGTCCAAATTAAAACAACAAAAGTATTGGATGACCGCAGGGTTAATGGTTAAAGCAATTGACGAGGGGATTAGAGTCAGGATTCCAGGTTCAGGTTTTCATCACAGCGCAAAATCAACACGTGACTTAGATTGAAAATGCACTGTCAACACGTCAAGTTAATACGTATCATTTTTTGAGATGATTAATATTTATTTTTTAAACCTCATTGACTATTAAATTGTTATTAATCTATTAAAAATTAAATTTAAGAGGAACGGCTGCGCTGCCTGTTTCATACATAACTTAATTTTAGATTTGAGGCCAAAATAACCAACCAAAATGAATAATATATATTTTTAATTAAAGTTTAGTAAATATCTAGTACGGATGAGAAGTATTTTATTTATTTAGTATATGCCGTAGTATATATTGAGTATTTGTTACATTTTATAGACCTTGCAGAGTAGTGGGTTAGTAAATAAATCTAGAGTAACACTGCAAAATAATTAAAACATTTCAACTTCAGTTGTAGAGGTAAATATTTTCAGTAGAAAAGGCTTCAAATTGAGCGTTTTACTTGGAAATTGCTTGGGTTTATTGAATCAAAGCTTGTTTCCTTCTTTAAATTGGATAAATCCAGTACGGAACAGCGTTGCAAGCTATTGCAGAGTTTGGCCCAAATTTCGCAATAAAGCTTAACCAATCAATCACAGCTGGCTGAGGAAAAAGTTCTGCACGGAAAGCCGAAGGAACACGGCGCGACGTCAAACTTTACCCAACTTGTGAAATCTGAGAACGAACTAACGTTGCAGATGTATACATAGGAAGAATACAAAGGAAAAATATATGCTTTTTCTATTTCAGGCGAGTATAAACAGCATTTAGTAGCACTAATTAGAAAAATTCAATTCAGTTAAACTTTCATAAATATTACATGTTTTTTGGGGCAAAATTTATGAACGGTTTCGACATATATTTTGTCAAATAAAAATATGAGATCATGGTTAATGTTTTGGATCTTAGCAATGAAGAGACATTTAGTTAGGTACCCATAATAGGAACTATTATGTATTCGCTATTAAATTTTTTTTATCTTTGTCATATTATTTTGTACAATATAAAATTAATAAGAAATGTTTCGTGTAAACCCCTGTTTAATAATGTATATTAAAATATCATATTATGTTTAAAATGACTGTATACTATGTATCATGATGAGAGAAGCTTCGCTTCAGAAACATGTTGATAATTATATATTAAACAGTGGTTCACATAAAATATTTCTTATTAATTTTATTAATAACGACACCAAAAAGTAATTTGTCATTTATTAGAGGTATTTTATGTTTATCTTTGAGATTGCCGAATAATTATCACTAAGTGGTCGATGTGATAGTTAATAAATAGCCCAAGGTAATAAAATATTTACATGAATAATAGGATTTGTGATATTAACGTTAAAATTCCCGTATAGTATAATTTTTTTTTAAATCAATTAGTTCATTGAGAGTGAAAAGGTTTCAATTAATGTTTTTGAGAATATTGAGATTTTGTCGCCAGGGAGCGTATTTACGACAAAACTATGCCGGAAAAAAAAACATTCAGCGCCATAAAATGATTTAATTAAATAATAAGTTTCTAATTGCGGCTAAATTTAGATTACGCTTGGGTTGATAAGGGTTCAACAACAGTTGGAACCTAAGGTTGGAACATAATAAAAATCCGAAAGCTTAGTTCGATAAGGTTCCAACTAATTGTGCAAAAATATCAAAAACCATGGAACCTTTTCGAACTGAATTAATGTGTCGTTTTTTTTTAATTGATTTTAAATTTTATATTTTATTTTAATCTAAATAGAGTTACAGATTTCGTTTATATCGATAAAACGGTTGTTCGTTTGTAATCATTAAATAAACCGAAAAAAAAAATCAATTTGCTCGGTAACTTTGAAACAACTCTTTTATTATGAATTTCGATTTCAATTGTTCCGGAATCACTTAACATAAATAAATTAACGGTCATCAGTCATTACCGTGCTAAAAATATGAAAATTACAAGTCCATCGGTTTACCTTGTTATTTAAAAATTTGTAAGCGAGACCAGTTAGCGCAGTTCTCGCTGTGAACATTTCTCCTCGCCGGCGTTTTCTTCCAGGAAATGTGATTTTAATCGAAATTCTAATTTCCCCCATTCATGGCATTTCGTTGTGGGCGATTCCATCTTAATTAAACGGTTCATTTCCATTTATATCTCGTTTCGTTCTTCTGCCCCATAAATCTCACCCCTTAACCGACAGCCGGGGCATTTACCAAGGACGAAATATTTTTATAACTACGCCGACATAACGGCCGAGCGATGTTCCAAATAGCAGATACTAATTACAATGCACAAAACAACATTCAAATCAAAAATAAACGACCACATTTGCAAATTACATTTACAAATAAATGAAAACGGTAAATATTTTATTAATTTTATAACAATATACAATACACATACTATCACATGGGTACATTATATTTTTATGTAGCATATACGAGTATAATATTTCAAAACTCGCGATAAAAATCACTTTAAGGTATAAATTCTTCACAGTTTAAAAGTTTTTTCTTGTTTAAGCACGTATTTTTTTTTTACTGTTAGGATAACTTACTTAATAGTGGTTTTGGTTAGCACAATGTTCTTTTCATTTGATCTTCTACTACGCAAACCTAACAACGATCTTCCGTTTGTAAATATCAGAGTTAAGATGTTAACGGCGGTTCTTGCACATCAATCAATCATATCTACAAATAATAAACATTGGCGTGTTATCATCAAATGAGTAAATATGAAGATTACGAGATTTATCAATGACTGGCTGATGTGAACCCGGCCATGGTCGGGATTTTTCGCTTGTCATTAGGGTGCCATAATTGTTTGACAGCGAAAGTAATTATCTCCAAAAAAGAAACATTAATTTGAATATTTTATTTTATTCCAAACGTTTATTTTTACAAAACATATCTAAGTCATAAAGTTCTTAAGTAGGTACCTACTCGTGTTTTCCACTTTTAAAATATTTTTCTACCCAAATAAACCTTCTTCTTTCGAATATGCAATATGTGGCTAACCAGAGTGTTATATCTATGGGCTAACCGAAATAATACATGGAGGGTTCAATGTTTTTCATACTAATTTTAAAATGTTATAGTAACAGTTTTACATATTAGATTTCAATCAAACTACTTTCTAAACCTTCCCGGCACTAATAAAAACAAACTGTGATATTCTCAACGAAACAGGTCACGTAATTGTCGAGAAAATCGAGAACAAACAAACAAACAAACTTACATTGATTTTTATATATATCAATGATAAAAAAAAACTACTTTAAACACCGAAATATCGACGTTATGGGCACTATTGCGACCATAATTAAGATTATTTATGTAAACTAAAATAAATATCTTAGAATGTGACAATTTATCATGACATAGAAACAATATATTAGTAATGGTGATATAGGAACAATTTAAACAAATACCTCCGAGCCATCATAATATTTTAGCGTGGGAATGAATTCTCGGTGTAAACCGTATGAATTCGGATTACAAGCACCGAGGAAAAGGCGACCTTAAGTGACCCGGCTTATCACTAATTCAGTCCAGTGCGCCCGTTACCTAAACCGACCGTGGCTCTAACGAGAGAGTTCAGTGGATTCACTGAATCACCGTGCTCTTTTTTATATCACCGCTTTATCTTCACCACATAATCCTCAACTGCCATCTTAAAACTTTGTATATAGGATTAGTAAAAATGAAACACATTAAATATTACGATTGGGTAAGATCACCATTCCGAGGTATCGTAAACGCATATTGCAAGAATCTTTGAGGCTATTGTAATTGCCGATTATCCAAAAAATTAATAACAGACAAGTGTTTTCTTTTATGTCTTTCTAACATGTTTAGAATTTTTTTTTAAATTGGTTCATTTTTCAATTTTTTTTCGTAGTTAATATTAGTTTGTTACATTCTGCATGATTTGTGAAATATACAATGTTGTGCAATATATACATATAATATATTTATTGTAATTAAATTTAACTATAACAAAAATACATGTATAATATAATAATGTAAGTGTACAGTGGTTTATAAAGTAAAATAGAAAATAATATAATAACAGTTATAGTTGAAGTTTCACATAACCCGCCTCACTAGGCTAGCCTGTGTTGAGGCAGTAATTTTGCAAATTATTTTATAATTTTAAAATACATATGAATTTTCACTTATATTAAGATACGCTTTGTTATTTATATTTTTATTCTTCTTGCACTTAGGAAAGGAGTGCTCGTTAATATAAAAGTTATTTTGATGATACATAATGTAATTGACAGACAAGAAGCGTGCTTTTTTAAGTAGGTTAGTTAGTCAGGAAAGCTTTCACAACATACCTACATAGTAAATACGTAAATAAAGTATTTTAAAACGCTGTTAACTAATCAATATCGTTTTTTAATATTGAAAAATTTATTTGAAGATTTGAACCCTAGAATATGTATTTGAATCATAAAGTATGTATTTGTTTAAATTTTATGGATAAAGCTCAATGTATTTACCTAAAATAGCTATATACATATCGATATCCAATTGAATAACAGCCGCTGCTAAAATAAACATCGTAGCATTACTGCTAAAGTGGAGCTTTGCAGAACTACATAGCGATTTATATTATTTTATAGAAAACAGTAACAGGGGTAAGTACTGCATTTAGCATAAAGCCTAAGAGTAAGATAAAATAAAATGAAAGCAATCGTCATAACAATTTGAACAAACCCGCTAAAACCTTCCCAGGTCAGGTATCTTACAGCCAGGTTAGCTTACGTGAGATGTATGAAAGTACCTACGTACGGACGTGTGGTATATTTTTAATTAAATTTAAGTCCGCCGCAGGAAAAGGTACAAGTTATAATACACATGAAAAACCTAAAATACGGTTTAAAATACCAACGTTCAGAAAAGGCCTTATGTTAAATAATAATAAATTCACCGTATTTTCTTCTACAACACCTAAGGTGACTTTCGCTATATAAATAGGATAAATTTGGCTCAAAGGGAATTTTTTTGTTAAAGTAAACAATGTGACAAGAAAATCAAGACAAATTTAATTCAAAATGTGAGATAATAAGATAAATAATAATAAAAATATTTATTTTATGCATTCCTCAATTAAATTCAAAATATGCAGTGCGTGGGTATACACAACTTTCAGTTAGTAGTTTGGAATTTATAGCGTAAACTGAGTAAAAACATATTGGTTCAATGGAAGTGATTAATTCTTACTAAAGTTTCCCAAAAAGAGGATATTGTTTTCACTTGACTTAATTGGGAAAAGCGATAGTTAAAAACATGTTTTCAGTAGTTCCGGAATAATAGGATATATCATTCAGTAAGAATAATCGATTCTTCACTGTGAATTGTTTTAACATTATAACAATTCAAAGCATTTACAAAACATAAATAAAAAATACAAATACGAGAATGGGAGTAACCTCAACTCATAGATTGTCGTACTTATGTTTAATGAGGTTCAGTGAAAACGTCAATTTCTAAGAGAACTGAGAAACAGGTCGCTTTCTATACCACGGTTAACAGGATTGATGGGGATCAGATTCGAGGATTCATTATTTGTCCTTTCAACGTAACATCAGATACTAAACGTCTGCAATGTTCTGTAAATCCCCCGATTCCCGCTAATACCGGAGAAGTTATCGCCCGCAGTAGTGTATTTCGCCAAACCATTAAGCGAGAGTGTTTAGGAGAGACAATAGGAGATAAATCCTGGACCTTTTAAGATCTAAACCGAGCTCCGTGACCATTTATCGTTGGGGAAGAAGGCGAACACGAAAAGGAAGAAGAAAGGGAGAAGAAGACTCGTGTTTGAGGAGAGAATTGTATGCTATGTATTAGAGGAAGCGCCTCTTACAAGGTAGAGGTAAAAACGCCCCACTACACACTCTATATACAACACTACACTACTCTATTCCACATGGCCTTAATCGGCTGGAAGATATTATAACTGGAGAAGGTCAGAGTTCAAGCAAACATGCAGTGTGGGCGGAACGGAGGTAGCAAACGTTCATCTGCCAAGTTTAGTTATTAGGAGTCAACTCATCAAAATTAACTTATGATTATTTAATTACTCACCATAGAATGTTTTGAGCACTCTAAAATTAAATTAATTAGAATTCTTGGAATTAAAATATATTTCAACTAATGCTTTAGTAAATAATTTAACTATGCATCAGTTTCAAACATGGTATTCATATATTTATGACGATGAAAGCATCGCTTTCGAAACATGTAGATATCAACGTATATTTATAAAGTGGTGAATACTAAGTATATTTTTAAATTCATTTATCAAATATAATGGTTCGCTTCGTCGAATGTTGATTCGCAAAACACCAAAGGATTTTGATTATTTTTTTTATTATTATTATTAAAAACGCAAATAAGATCTTTACATAAAAAAAAAATCAGCAGACAAAATAAATCATACAAAATCTACGTTTAAATATCTGAAATAAATGTGTTTACCATACAACATATGTGGTTCACGCAATAAAGATTATAAATGATTTAGCTAAAAACACTGTGTATTTACCTAACTGAAACTCAATACTATACATAAACAATACAACCATACAAAAGTTGGCCAAACAAACGACGTTCCAATGTTGGAGGTCAGAACACAAATGAATTACGGGATTTAATTTTTATTTGATGACAAATAAAAAAAAATGCATAATCCAAAACCATTATACATTTGTCGATTCAGGTGATAAATTGAAGTCCTGTTCACGCATTTGACATTGGTTGAGAGATTGTGGTTCGGCTACCGCCACAGCGCAAAAGCAAATTGTTTTGGTTGTTGCAATGTTCGCCGTAAAGAGCACTGATGTAAGAGAAACTCTATTTTAAAAACAAGGCGCGGAGCCATAACCGCCTAAAGAACGTCACAAAGGGCGAAAGATTTACATCCATTTGGCCGGGCAATATAACCGCTGTAGAAACTACAGCCGCAGCGAACGAGCTCACAAATCTGGGTAATGACCGCCCACTTGCCGTTGTAACAGTAAAACAGTAAAAAGCTCCCGATGCTTGAAGAATGAGTCGTTAACATTTTGAAGGAGGCGTCGCTAACGAGCGCCGGAGCTTTATCGGCGTCGCGACGCTTAACAAACTGACAGCTAGCACTCAAACTCGACTTTCTCCCGCTCGACGCTTCTTCCCGTATTTTCACTATTTTCTCTTAAAATTCAACTCTTCTCTGATTGTCTCAGTTACAGGCTTCACAGCTGTAGCCCTGCAGACAGATGGGAATAAGTCTTCGTAACTGCTTTTACAACGTCGCAAATAGATTGAAAGAGAAAAGAGAGACGGAACACACATAGATAAAATAAGAAAAGTTTATTTTAATTTAATTGGATCCGCAAGACAGACGCAAAAAATACAGGCGTCAGCATTGTTAAGCAGATTAGTCATGAAACTCTCTTATTTGTGACCAAAATAAATCAATATCGAACGTTTGAATGACGTTTTTTTTTACAATTTGTCGCTAAAGGATATGAACATGTGTAGTATGCAGTGATGAGTACACTTGAAACATTTCGTTATCAGAAACATGCGTCAAAAACAAAACAAAATGAAGGAAGTTTGGGTTCTAAAGCGATGATGACATTAATTGGGATATTTAAAAAATCAACAGAAATGTTTTTTGCGGTTATATTCATGAGAATATTCGATAATTTCGACTATCAACTGCAGAAGCTCATTCGAATGGACACAATTTTAATAAATATGTATATAACATATCTTTCTCTTATTGTTATTATTAATAATCATACCCATGCCTAAACGTAATCCTACGTAACATGTACTTCATAATTACACTTCTTGTAGCATTAAGTAGAAGTAGCCTTATCTACCGAGTAGAACTATCTGCATCTACATAAAATTAATAACATGTATATTTTAACGCGGCATCACGTTCATGTGTAAAATACATTGTACAGATAGTGTTACAGATCGATGAACCGGTGAATACAATTTGTTAGACACAAGTAGTAATAATAGATTGTCTATAGTTAGTGATAGATAGCGCTTGAAAAAAAAAACATTTGTACAGCGTCCCTGAGGTGATTTTTCACAAAAACGGTGCTATACTAATCACTCAAATATTATTATTATTTGAGTGATTTATATTACATCATTATTCGCCCTTTTGTCCTCAATTTTAAATGTCGTTATTTTATTGGTCAATGATATAACTAAATAACAACCCAAATAAATAAAATATATGAATAAATTTGAGTCCATTAAATCGGAAAACGGAAGCAAAATGGAACCAGATAGTTTTTGTCCGCAGTTTATTTAAAGAAACAAATACTATGTAAAAAAAGGAGGCTGGTCTTATTTATACATTTAAATGGATATGATAAAGTTCCATAGCTCATGATGAAAATGACGTTGTGAATCGAAAATGGTTGAAAATCCGGAAAAAATCTGCATAAGCTTCAGGTTGTCAGAGCTCGTCGTTAGAGGCTAGTTGTTGGGTATTTGAGAAACAACAAAATAACAGATTTTCCGATTTATACCAATAGTTACTACCCAAAGTAAATGAAAACGAAATTGAAGATGAAATGTCGGTGTCTGCATTTTACTTAACGAAACGTCTTTAAACGAAAGATTTAGTGTAGAGAAACAATCTCCGGTTGTCGAATTGCGTCGACATAAATAGTGACAGACTCGGAGAACGAAAACGGATTTTATTTTTAGCTCGGAAGCACGGGGTAAATACATGCCTTGATCACTTCGACGAGCTTGGTGTTTGCCGACCACTTAGCCACATGAAAAGAAATGGTTCTTCATGCATTCAATGTAAATACTTCGCAACAAGAATTTTTTAATGAAATGGAAAAGGTTGTGATAAGAAGACAAGTAATTGAAAGGGCAAACACCATCGATCGAAGAACAAATTATAGGTCTTTAATAATTTCAATCCACTTCACAAAACACTTCGACCTTACACGCGCTAAGAAATGATGGTGCTATTCTTGATTAGTTTTTTTAAACGGTCTTTTAATAAGTTTATTTAAGACTATTTGACGTGGGATTTAACGCTCAATCATTCAAACGAGACTATAATGGCTGTTTGCTATAAACAGTATTTTTGTGTTAAAAAAATTTGTAGGCATTGATGATTCGGTATATTTTTATTACAGACGTTCGAACAGACTAAAAGTTGGAATGCCAAGACGATTGAACAAACATTAAGTACAAACTCGGTTAGGTGACAAGAGTTTAAGTTAAAATTTAAAAAAAATTAGTAATGTAAAATGTCGGTACTCTTTTCACATGCAGACATAGAGTAGAGTATAGCAAGATCGAGTACATTATTTGTCAGTACGTTTAAAAACCGTGTGTTCAGCTTAAACAATAAATCAACTAATTCATTCTGAACTTTTAAATAGAAAAAAAATCATCAAGACAGCCACTTCAAACCAATAAAAATATGCACCTAAAAAGTTTAAGAAAAAACCCACAACTCCAGCTCACTCGGAACGTTGGACTAAAGAGTTCTCACATAAAAAGAAGGGCACAATGAGCAGAATTTTTTTTTAAAGGTGTGCGAGAAATTTAATTTACCAATTACAAAAAAATGAACTAGCGCATTCATTGAATAAAACCAAGTTCCAGATGGCAAACTTTAGTTAGAATCGATCCGAGATGAATTCGCATAAGTTGCGCGAGAAGCTGGGGAAATAATTTGAGATATCTTCAGAATGCATTTCGAGAACGAGGAAAAACAATCTACTTGTTATCAACTGCCGAGACACGGGAAAGTTTCAGTTAGTTTCTCGGGGGAAGCAAAACGATTGAACTCGATGATTTATTGATAGCAGATTGAATTATGTGATTTGAATACGGATATTCAACTTGTCATATGTATACAAATATCCGTACATACTGTTAACTAACTAACCATCAAGTCGTTTCCCCTTAGAGGTAGGAAGAGAGGGTAGACCGCCACATAAATCTATCTCGTCATACACTCCTTGTTTCATTTATATTCGAACATCGTCTAATACATACCCTTCTGTTATTCTGACTCTTGACATAGCCCGAAGTATTTGATCCGCTTGATAATGTCATGACTTCGTCGAACGTCCCCGACTTCTTCTACCATTAAATCCGCGCCATATATTATATCAATTATTATACATGTACATCGCTGATATAATGATAGAATATTTATGTATCGCCCATTTGCATTATTGCTTACGGACTTTTGTTTGACAGAAGTTAACAGAAGAAAAATGCCTGATTTAATACATTTTAGACATGTTTACACCCATTGCCATTGATAAACAGATAAACGTGTAATCAGAAATAGAAATAGGTATTATAAAGCCAATAAATTGCTTAACTAGAAATCACCAATAAATATATCTTCTAATGGCCATAAACACTATTCTTTCAGTTTTTCATTATACTGTATTTTTAATACAAAATTTAAGCCGCAAATTACATATCAATTTAAAAATTAAATGGAAAGCACACCTTGTACACATTTTTCATTTTATATACGGGTTGTTCAGCGCGGAACGAAAAAAGTTATTGGGAATCGCTGGTTAAAGTGTCGGGTACGTGCTGATAAATCCTGAATCACACCCCAAAGTTTTTGTTTCTATCGATATAATTTAAAAACACCTCCATGCTATTGTAAAATCTTCAATAAATTGTAAATATGTGGGAAAAAACACACTGGTTTGTGATTGGAAAATAGCGTGCTGATATCTCTCTCCACTTCCACTAGAAAAACACGAGAGAATCCAATGAACGTGGATGTTAATTTATGAATAATAGTTTACATATTATCATGTTTTTACATCATTATGCACGATTATCATGGCGGTCTAGACATGAAGTGAGTATTATTTGAATAATAAACAATCCGGTGTTTTGGCAATGAGGCATGGAACTGGCAGAAGATTCTCTATAAAAGTATTTATAATCCTCCCTCTAGAAATAAAAACCATTACAAAATTAACCGCATTCAGAAGATAATTAAGATATGAATTATGGACACGGGAAAGAAGAATATAGATATGACGTTACAACCTAACATAGTTTAATGGTCACGGTATGTTTTCTCCAACATTATAGAATTTTTATTAATTTATTGCTTTATAATTTTCGTCTAATAAGATTTTAACATAATTACGAAAACTTACTTTAAAAAATTAACAAACTTACAAAAAACTTGACCTAATTTATAATCCATACATAAAACCATGTACAATGTGACCTTAGAACGGAGTACCCCAGTAAGGTCACATTTATTGCGATAAATAAATAAGGTAAAAAATATACTAAATGTTATAGAAATTAGATCTACTGTGGCCTTTGCGTGGTAAAACCACGTATGCATTTCGAAAGTGAAGGTCCGACAATAATGAAAGGCTGATGTGAGCGTAATGAATAAGATTATGAAAGGACAATTAGATGGTTTGGACATGTAAAGCGAAGGGTGAATGGAGAGAAAAAAGAGTGTCGGGAAAATATGACATGCCAGACTATAGAAGAAGAAGTTGAGGTCGTCCGAAAAAGATATAACGAAATCAAGTTAATCAAATAAGAAACGACCATGTATGAATGTGACTGAAATAAGGATTACAATTTATATTTTCTGTGTCTTTTTCGGTTTCGTATTTCATTTGAGGTTTGTTAATATTATCTTCAAAATGATGAAATACTATGATGAGGTTCATAAGCTTCAATAAGTTATTCCAATAAATTGAATATTATTTCTAGAGATTTCAGAAAAATCAATAGATGTGCTATTTAAATTAAAATCAGATAGGTATATCCGAGACACTATACTGATCTAGATTGTAAATATATTCTGGTAAAATCTTGCAATGATAAAAATAGCAGCCAAAAAAGGAATGAAATAAATTGAGGTATGATATCGACAAACATAACGGAAAGTAATAAGGTCTCATTAGCTCATTGGTTGGAGTACTGTCCCGGTAAGACAGCAGTCCTAGGTTCGATTCCCAGATGCGATCTTTACCATTTTATTTTTGTGTCTTTATCGCTTTCTAATTTCATTTGAAATTTGTTAATAATATCCTTAATACAATTCAATATTACAATAAGGTTTACAAGCTTCAAAAGTAATTTCAATAAATTGAAATAAGATGTGTATGCCAAGACAGAGACGTGTGCAGGTTCATCGTCAGAGGCCTACACCTGCGGGGAAATGTTAATTTTTAGCAATTCTAAAACAGAAATTTTTCTACGGTAAAATAACGGTATATATTGATTAAAATAAACAGATAATATGACTAGGAATAGTATGATAATTTACATGTGTACATATAAACAGTATTGAGTTTGTCTAAACTTACCCAGAATTCAATACGCCCCAAGCAAACAACGTTAATTAGGAACAAGGAAAACATTTTCCGCTACATCCTTGTTTCCAAATCACAAGGCAGGTTTGCCTATCCAAACACGGGACAAAAGAGTGAGGGTTAAAGAAGGCTCTATTGTATTTCTGCTCAGGGGCTGGTACCATGAACCACCCACCCTCAGCGAAAATGGTTATACGTTTTTAAGTACGACTTAATGAAGGCCAGGACGTTATTGAAATTCAATGCGAATTGTATGGACGTTAACGATGATTTTTTTCGATCCAGTTCAAGGGGATTAAGGATTAAGACGAATTGATTGAAAAATTAAGAAGTACGGTTTTTAGTATGCTGAATAAAGAAGTTAAGTATAATTTTTTGGAATCGTTAATAAAGTTTAGCGAGCATCTCCTCAGTCGCTTAATAGCCGGAAGAAAAAAAGCTCGCTTGCTCACATTTTATTAATTGACATCTTAAATGTAAAGGAGAATATCCGATGCCTGATTCAAAAAGCCCCGAACAACGGTGAGCTTCGGAGTAAATAATAAATATTCATTTTTTTACAATTTTAAAAATTCAAAATATCTTTATTGTACAAATAAAAGTAAAAAAAAAAGCACAAAAGGTATAGCTTAAAGTTAGCTCACAATATAGTTATCTCAAAATATACATGTTAATATAAATAAAATAAAAAAAAACATACTTACATATAATATATAGAGAAGTTTAATATAAGTACGTTCAATCTATGAGTTCAAAGCTCAAATCATATAATATATTCCATGATCTGAGGTTCAAAGTATTCGTTTAAGGTGTGGTGATATTTATTCGGAATGAATTTTTAGTGATGATTTAAATAGGAGTAGATCGTGCGTTTGTTTGATGTTACGTGGAAGGTTGTTATATACTTTGATTGCCATATAGTAAGGTCCTTTTGGAAATATTGTTTTGTTGGCTTGTGGTATTAGTAGGTTTTCTGTAAATCTTGTTGTGTGTTTATGTGTTGAGTGTTTTAATGGAAACCTGTCTGGAAAAGACCGTACTAATAGGCATAACTCCATTATAAATATGTGTGATCGTCAGAAGTTTTAATTGTTTATAAAGGGGTCCACACGAATTCAGTCAGATAACCCATATTTGTAATTTGCTTATACATCTCTTTTGGATAATATGGTAAGATAAGATCTTTGGCGTTTACTAAGTTTCCCTAAAACAATATTACTTACTTGATCATTGAATAGACGTATCCATAATATGCAAAGATTACTGAATCGGTATTCATGACTTTACTGAGTGCGACTACTACAAAAGAGAAGCTACCACTCCACACAAGAGGCCCTAAGGGAAATAATTTCCCTCAAGGCCTATGCCATCTTTGGGGATGATGCGTGGAGGGTCTTTTAGAGTAAAGAAAGGAGTGAACCTGTGTCTTGAGAAGACCCATGTTGTAGGAGAGAGGAAACACAGGCGTCGGAAAATCATTCCACTTCCATTTCAGTCGTAGAACCGACCCGTTTTCACGTCACAAATGTCAACTATGTTGAGCGCGAGATTGGCGTGTTTCCCGGCAGTGCACAGGTGCCGAATATGGGATTTCTAGGTGAGAACAGCTCAAATTGCAATATGCATCAATAAAATTTGTAACATTCATAAAACTGTAAAAACCTAAGAATATATGCTACATGCTTTATTCGACATTTTGAAAAAGTCAATAAGAAAAACAGCGTTGAAACTTATACGAAGCTGATAACCAAACTAGTGGAAAAACAGGAAAGTATAACAAATGTACAATATGATCAACATTCTGGGAAATACATAAACACCATAGTAACATCTTACAGACAGAAAGTAAATATAATATATCTGAATGTTGAGTATTTCGAAATATCTACTAGTCTACAGTAGTTCTGTTTGCTGTACCCGATTTACAATTGTACATTCATTCATACAAGATTCTTGTGTTTTGCTTGTTAGTAACGCAGGCACTACAGAAATAACCTTTCGGAAATCTCCTTCCCGACAGAAAATCGTTTGAATTTAAGTTGAGCGATGAAAATTGCTGAGGAATTACGTTAGTGAAGGAAAATAACAACAAATTGCCTTCAAAACAGCCCGTGACACCGTGGAAACATGGCCTAAGCTGTTACGGCTACCATTAATCATTTCTAATGCCGTGTCGCTCACTCTGTGTATCATAAAACCAGAGATATGGAATGTACCTGATAGGACTTGACCGTACAAAAAAATACCAATAAATTGAAATTTTAGAAAGCAGGAAAAGCGTTAATAGTGAATTAAATTTAATAAATAATCAAACATTTTTTTTAAATAGCTATCTCTTGAATTTATTTTCATACTAATATTAAAAATAAAGAAGAATTAATTTTTTTAAATTTCTAATATAAATTTGTTATTCAACGTTTTATAATAACTTTTTGTTAACATTTTTACTTAATTATTTAACTACTTTAATCGATTTTTATTTATATTTATTATTTGTATATTCTTACATTATTCTATTCTACTTATATCATTTGTTTATACTTGACGTTATTATTTTTAGTAATCTAGATATTCCTGATGAACCATCGTTTTCGAAACATGTAGATATCTGTGTATATTAAAACAAATTAATAACGCCAGGAAGTGAATACAAATCATTTAAAGAAATTATATATTTGTTGTATTCATTTTACTAAACCAATAAAAACACAATTAATACCAATATTATTTATACATATATTTTTAAAGAAATAAATTTGTTTATTTGATAACTTCAACAAAAAGTGTGTCTACATTAACATCTCTTAAGAAAATAGGGATTATGAATGTGCGTAGAATGCTGAATTAAAACAGCTTGCCATCACCAGTATTTGAAATATCAAAATTGGGTTACCATAGGAGCAGAACGGCGTCAGACGAATACGAGTTATGTAGAGTGAGAAAGTTATAATGAAGTGAGGACCCTTTATTGTGCGTACCCTTGTGCGAAGGGGTGATGCCTTTTCCTGCTTGCGGTATTCATAGCTTCAAAATAAACAATATTATACTCGTACATTATCTGCTAGATAAGAATTGATGAAGAGTAGCTACACTAGATTAGTCTTCGTAGTACTGAAAATGACTGCATTGATCAGCATATAATATGGTGAGATACATACTGTCTTATTTCTTATTCGTCGAGCAAACATGATTAGATATTTGAGATCTTCCTTTCAATAGAAAAAGTGATAATCCAGAAAGAAATATAATTCATGCACAACACTCTTAACATTCTTACCAAGAAGGACGTAATTTAATAGATTTATTCAATTTAGATGATATAAATTTCAAAGATGGTATATTAATTATCCACCCAAACAGGTATGTTTCTATTTTATTACAGATAATAATAAAATTAATTTTGCAGTGGATTTTTTTTCAATGATAATATATTATTGTTAAAATAAACCATTGTCTGAATCTGTGTTTCCGTAATAATCTTTTTTTTTAATATTAAATAATTAAATTGAGAGATTTCTAAGCCTTTAAAAAAATATCTATTTAAAATGGGCTACAAACTTTAACAAGATACAATGCGCCAGTGAGGTGATTTTAGTCAATAAACGGCGCTAAGAAAAATTGACTTTTTATTATTTTATAAAAAGATGTTATAGTTCTCAGAATGGACAAAGGAATATCTAGTGTTAACTAAATCACTGCCTAAAATGGATGGATTTTTTTCTGGGCACAACTTGAAGAATTATTTTACAAGACGGTAGAACGAGGTTAAGGATGGGTGGTGGGAGGCGCAAGTGGCGGGGGGAAATGACGGAAAAGGAGAAGAGATGTGAAGGAGAAGGGGAAGGGTAAATCTCCAAGGAACAAAAACAAACGAGAAAAAGCGCTCGTTAGTGGAAAGCCCAGGGCGAAACACGTCGGGAAATGTCACAATTTACTATGCCGTTAGGTAGAAAATTGATAAAAGAAAACATTTGAAATCAGACATTGAATATTGTTGACGATAAAAAAAACCTGGAAACAAAAATGTATACTTAGGTTTATGATTACATTTGTAATCACTATTCTCGGAAATAGGCCAATAAGAGGGAGTTAAATATCCGATAAAGATATTATTCATTATAAAGATATCTAATGTTTTGCTCCACGTGCCAATATTTGATAGTAGAGCTTAAAATATCGTTTTAAGGCACATTTTGCCACAGAAATATAAATTATTTAGCGATACTCCAAAGTTTAAAAGAATATATAAATATTAAGGAATATTAATTAACACATTGACCAACAATTAAAATATTCTTCTAATAAAAAGACGGCCGATATGTAAAATTAACGTGTCTTTTAGCACAGGCATTAAAAAAAACATTTCCAGTAAAGATAATATTTTAAGTATTACCGTGATGAGCGACCACCGATACAATTAAAATATGTAAAAAATACATTACCACGTTTGATAACTAGATACATTCCAATATAATACTCATACTTTCTCCTAACAATTGTTGGTAATTGGGGGTGCTGCTATAAACCGACTGACAATTCAATAAAAATGGCACAAAAACCCTAAAAAATACGCACTCAATGTTGATACATCATTAGTGTAATTTATTTCCATTAAAGAACCAGATCCGTAGGAAGGGATTACTGTTCAAATAAGTATCAACCTTTCTAGAAATTTTGATGCGAGAGTTGTTTGTGTTATAAAATATTTGAAGAGCATTGCCTTAGGGTTATTCCAAGGGTTTTGCTAATGGGAGGGTTGAAACCTATTAATTTACACATAACAGCCAAAAGAATTTTAATTAAATAATCGACTCAAGAGTAAATAATGCTAACAAAGTAAGTCAAACGTCCAGGAGATACGATTTTAGAATTATTGTCTAAGATTATCTTATTGAATCCACGATATTGTAAACATGTTTTTTTTATAGATTTATCAATCGAAATAGTCACAATATTAACAACCTAAGATTGATGAAGATTGCACGTTTCTTCTTAATATGTACTAATAACCTGTGTATTATTCACCTGAGTTGAGTGACGATCAAATTACCTAATAGGGGAAATAAATAAACTAAAAAAAAGGCATTGGTTCCAGTTTCATATAAAATACCACAGAACGCCATCCAGTATCACCCATGGACTGAAAATTATGTTCTAAATATATGAAGATAAACAAGTCATAAGGAAATTAAAAAAACAAAAACATTACTATAATCATATAAAATATCACATGAAAAAAACATTGTTCTTGTCGGTTACAAACGTCAAACACACAATTTGTAAACATTCTGTTAGAATGAAGGAAAAAAGCAATAATTTTATTACGACTGCTCCTTTTAAATGGTAAAATTCCGACCGAAATTCGAAGCGATATAAAACGAGTATTTTACGAGAGGACCGAGTCGATTTCGAGGCCTATTTTATAAAGCAGATGATACCACAGTGATTCGGGGACAGCTGATATAAAAATATATGCACGTAGGGGAAATAGGTCAGATATAAATCAATAATTAGAATTGTCTACACAGGAAAAATCTTTTCATTTTTCCTAAACAACTTGCTTTAAACTCGAACATAATGCTTTTTACCCTATTAGGCAGTCTCTCTAACGAATGCTGGGTAGCAATTTTTGCAAAGTTCATTAATCTTAACAATCAATACTATAACACACATAACAGATAACATTAGAAAACAATGCATATAAAATAAATCATGTCAAAATGCTTGCATTCGACGTGTATCATATTTACAGTCTCCGGAACTGAAGTCAGTTGTATCAACCACATCACTACGTATGCCATCATTATTAATGTACATTTTTAGAAAATCCCATATTTCAAACACTAACATAATTTTATGAAAACACCCTGAATACTGATATGTTAAACATTGAAGGATAAATACATAATATTATGACTTTGAATTTATTACACATTGAAAAAAGCAATAATAAGCAAATTATTTCACAAATGTTGAATATAAATTGCTGAATTAAAAATCAAACGGAAATATTGAAAGAACGGAATAAAAAGATTGTCGGCAAATTTATGCAAATAAAAATAATGCTGATTACCTCAATAATCACATTTTTTTGAAATCGTGAAGCATAAATAATAGCTTTAAAAACGTAATTATTTACGATAAATAAATTTAAAAAAAAACATGAAATCATTCTAAAATACGCGTATGGTTAAATTAGATTCAACACGATATTCTTAATACTGTTTCCGTTGCTACACTTAAAATATGTATTATGTTGAAGAACAATTTTTTTAATACAGTATAAAAACACGGCAAATTTTCGGAAGACAAACGATTTGATAATATGTGTGTATTCAATGTTTTCATAAATTTTGCACATTCATGATAAATTCGTAGAATCCAAAATAAAGTAAAAAAACAATCAGCCTTGGAAAAACGGTAAACACGATAAATATATATGTTTGCGGCATAAACTGTAAAAACCTGTCAAAAAATATCGTTACGCGTTATGAACCTTAAAAAACACTTGTTTTTGTATTCACTCGCGCCAAACGTTACGTTGCGTAGCGCACAGCGGTCGGGTAGCTCGTAGCGACGGACGTCTACGATCCCGGAGCGTAGGATCTCGACTGCCGCCGCGGCGCCCGTGGGCAATACGGTACAATAAGTACACAGAGTACAGCCTACGCCGTAGTACTGTAGAGGCGGCGCTAGGTAGTGCATATGATGTGTTACTGGCCGTTATGCGCCGGCGAAGTAGGTACCAGTGTATTATGTAGAAACGTAGCGTCGACGCTCGATTATTGGAGGGCAGATGAATAATTCTGAGGCGCGAGGGCGTCGATGTTCTTGAATTTACGTTTTAAATATTGTTTTATTCATGGATAAGCTCGTGCTTGTGTTGTTTTGGTGTACTGAATACAGTTAATACTGACCATTTGAACTTAGTGCTATTTATCCCAAAAAAATAATTTTTGACTTCAGATCGAAACGATTTTACACAAAAATAGTGCTTTGAGGAATTGAAGGAATGAGCCCAGATCTGATTCCGGTGATGTTTAAGAATAAGGCATTGAGAGTTAGGTTTAAAGTTCCCTTGCTTAACTGCGGTTCCAGTTCTCTCGGATGACAGCTGTCATTCAGCGAATGACATTCTTTAAAAATATCGATATTTGCGTGGTTTTAACAAAAGAAAAACTTAAACATTATTAGTGAGTCATTTGTCACATAATAATATGAACCAAAATTAACGAAATTGTAAAGCACCTATGCTAAATACCGAAATGTCAGATAAAAGTGATTTACATTAAAAACATAATAAAATAAAAGTCGGTAGTAATAAACTACACGTGTTAAGTATGCGTTATGCATCTATAATTTGTAATAATACTCCAATAATTAAACCATAAACTCGATAAAACATTTATTGTGATAAACATGTAATAGTAATCGCAGTTAAGCAAAAAAAAAAATCAAGCCTAAGGATAATGACAATGCGTTATCGTTAAAAAAGAACCAAAATTAGGCCCAAGGATGATTGTGAAAACGCTTAACGGATAAAACTTCATTATTATATTCAAGTGATAATAATATCATCTTTCCACATATTTTTTTTAATGCTTTTTTATATGAATACCCCAGAAGAGTCCCAACTGCCCCCAACCGTCTGGAGCCATCCCTATGGCATCCCCAATTGGGGAATGTTGTGTGGCTGAAGGTATCGGGGAGGGGAAGGAGAAGGAAGAGGAAGGTGGGGAAATACCTGGCTATTCAGATCTGGTCACCAAACACGGCTAAAAGCCATTTCAAGCAACGTTTCAATTCTGAATGGTGGTCTTTCACCAGGACGATATTGAGTATATCTTCCACTCTGGAAATTCAAATATATAAAAAGTCTGCATATTTCAAATACACATTTATCGTTGCATCAGTATTATATCTAATCTAAAAATAAGAAAAGGGTGTGGTGAAGCAGTTGTGGTATTTAGATCAATGCTACTACTCTCAGCACGCAACGTCATTTCCATCAAGATTTATGGAGCTTTGAAAAATATATTTAACTAAACATCACGCCGTTTCCCAGCTTGCGTAGGCAGAGAGGACGGACCGCTAAACAACTCGATCTTGGCATACACTTCTTGCTTCATTCACATTCATACAACGCCTCATACATTCTCTTCTGTTATTCCGACTTCTGACATGGCCCGACTCAAGTATTTGATTCACTTTATTGTGCCATGTCTTACTCAGGCATCCCCGGCTTCTTCTTTCATTCACATTCGCGTCATACATTCTTCTTACACTCCTTTCTTCGTTCATTCGCTCTACATGCCCGAACCATCTAAGCGTCCCTTTCTTAATCTTACTCATTACGCTTACATTCTTTACGAGTCTCAATATTTTTCACACGATCATACATGGTTTTATCACACATTCGTCTAAAATACATTTAATACTAAAATTTTATGAAAATTTGCTATATTGTTTGTTCCAGAGTTTTCGGCGAAAAAAATATATCGTATATAAGATAGTTTTTAAACTCCAACAAAGCCGGATTGTGAGAAATAGTAATATTCATGGGTACATTTCATGTTACGTACACCTTTTTTTTAAACATTCATAAAATACTTTTAAATCGTTTTCATACATATTTTAATAGAAGCGTCTGCTTGAGTGAACAAGAGGAAAACATGTAGAAGCAACAGAAATACACCAAACGAGAAAATAAAAATAGACGTAACCACAGAATGATTAAAAAAGACCACACGTGTACGTGTATATTATGCTGTAATTATTAAATTCAAGAATAACAACAACGAAACAAGGTAAATTCGACATCCCCCGTATGTAGATTAAATTTATCAAATTTCATAGAAGCGATGATTTGCGAAACACGCTGTGGGCGGGGAACAAAGCGTTGCCATGGCAACTAATCGCTGGAATGGTACAGAATACGTGTTTCGTTTCGAATTCGGATAGAATTTCCTCTCATCACGGATCATAATAATATAACGGGTGGAGCAGGGAAAATACAAATAATTACTATCAATTTAAGAACTCTGTTAATAAAGGAGTGAATTTTCGATAATGAAACTACAAACTTAATTTCACCTATGCAATACTACCTATACTATGACTTCTTCTTGCAAAAGAGAGAATAAACAGGGTAAGACATCGGCTTATGGGTTGAGAGTTTAATTATTTTAATTTTTATATAAATACAGATAAAATATTTAATAATATACATACTCGTCTATCTTAAAAGCTAATTACAAAACGGATACATCGTTTTTAACAAAAACTACCCAACTCAATAGGGATAGATTTCTAGTGTTTGAGATGGGGAGCAGCGCCATGTGGTGACAGTAATAGAAACTTGTGTATATTAATAGAAATTGGAATTGTTATGTAAAAAAACGAAAATAATTATGTTTACCTAAAATTAATAGAAAAAGCAGTGAAAATTTTACGTTAGAATTTACGATGAACAAATTACTGCTTTTGTTCAAAGAAAGCATTTGCCAGTACGTATTTTAAGAAAAAACAATAAATTTTATTTCCACGTGGTATTAACTCTTAATTAGAAGATATCCCACAAACACTGAATTGAAGCACCCATTCCAGTGCAGTTAGTATAAAATAAAAAAAAATAATACAATAACCGAAAAAAATAGCGATCACTAACTCTCAAAGATACTCGTGCAATATACGCTGAAATCATGGGAATATATTGCCTACACCAGCTATAACAAGTTACCCGAGAAATTGAGACAATTGTGTGCTTCGCACAAATCTCGAAATGATGTTGTTGATCTATTTGTTTTATTGCGTTTTGGAAAACTATTTATTATAGGTACGAACTCTGTAGGTATACTTTTTATCTCTTGTAAAACGTTGTCATATATATCCATTGTATCTGTATGTTTCGAGACTGTACATTTATTTATATTATGTTTCCGTTGCTCTGTTTTTTTGCCGTAAAATCTAATATTACGTAGTAATAATTAACAATGTCACAATGAGTTGAATTGATAACTCATCGGAGTTCAACATCGTTGTATGCCTCATTTGAAAAAAAAAATTGATTACACTTCGATAACTCCATAAAAATATACCACTTTAACAAAATAAAGTCACCACAAAAGGCACACTACACAACTGTACAAATAAAAGCAAATGATAAAGTGGCACAGACTTCATACGTACGAGTATTACAGAGTTTTGAGTTAATACGATTCAACGAGTATGTATTTCAGATGGCAACGGCAGCGGCAGAGGCAGCAAGACTTCGAGGGGTTTATTAAAATTCAAATTGCCTGTTGCGTACAACTAGCATCAAGCGTCTCTCTCGCCAGGGAGGCTGGGCTCGAACGGGAATTATATCATGATGAAAACAAATTTAATTGGATAAACCTGAATTAATGTGTTTACATTACGACATAAAAATATTCAACACGTTTTGCACATGTTTAGTACAAATTAATTTTTAAAAATTACTACGATAAACATGGTTAAATTGAAAGTTTAACGGTCAGCACCAGAAAATATATACTTTGCAGTGTGCTAATACAATATATACTATGAATAATTTATTTATAAATTCTAAACGGGTAGTAAGAAAACGTATAAGGTTTCAAAAGACAAAATCCTCACATTGTAATCTTTTAAATTCTATTTGAAATACGTACTGGAATTTGAGGTAAAGGTTTTCAAACTGCAATTATTTTCAGACATTCTGGTATGTATTTCATAGAATTGAAAAGTATAGAATTGAGGATTTTTCTCTTTTGAAACCGCATAACTACCCGAATAGAATTTACAGATAAATATATTTGTAGTATTGCTTGAGTTACTAAACTACAAAGGAATATTTAGGGTCATTTTTGAGTGCTGGCCAATGAATGATTTTATATCAACACGCTAAGTACTCTAAACAAGAGTCCAAATTCTTGTAAAAGCATTACGAATTCGAAGATTTAACCGCAGATCTGCAAAGCTGTTAATCGAATACGAATTTAAAATTGCAGTTCTGGTACTCTAGTTTAAAATATATATATATATATAATGAGTATATATATATATATATATATATATATATATATATATATTTTATAGATTTGCTGTTTTATTTAAAAAAAAATGACATTAATTAAATACCTCGTAATTAACATTTTATGTTCTTATAATAACGAAAAACAGAAAAAAATATTGTAAACTGACTTCGCTGTACTGAACTATACGAGTATAACAAAATTATCTCTAAACACTATCAAAAAGACAAAGAAAACTATCATACTGAACAACACAATTACGGAACAAGACATAGGCATCAAGACATTATTCATTGTTTTTGTGTTTAATACGTAGAACTCCATTTAATTTTTTAAAAATTTAATGTAAATCATATTTAATAATGTTATTATTAAGTTCTGCAAGTATTTTTAGTTTTGAACATTATGAAAACAATATAACAAATTTAAATAAATCGATTAAGAAAACATTATCAGTTAAATACGAGGAAACACATTATAAATGTGAAAACCTCGCATAATTCAGAATTTTAATTGTTTTCTAACTAAATCGGTTTTACCGATAACAAATAATTATTTTTAAAATACCTTCCAAATTAGAAAGGAGTGGGAGTAAATAAAATCATATAAATAAGTCGTCACAATGTGGATTAACCGCAGTTTGAAAATGGCCTTAAACCCCGAAACAGCTGTCACAATAATAAAAACTAAAAATACTTGCAAAACTTAATAATAACATTATTGAATTTCATTTAGATTTTTTTTTAAATTACCACATTACTCCAAAGATAAATACCATCATTTGGCGAATAATTTAGGATACTAAAATTGTTTTAATTTCTGCCACCTCGGAACAGGCTCAGCCTAGTCAGGTGATTTATACAAAAAAAATGAATGGATAATTATTTATATATGTATTATCCTATACTTACTGTAAAATTAACTAAACTGTATGTAAGTATGTATTTTTTGGTTTAAATAATAATGAAATCTGTATAATTAATGATTTGCCTCACAATATATCCCAATTGGGAGAGTTGGGAGTCTACGAAACTCTTTTAAAAAAAAAAACCACACTGGTAAACTATTCAGATTATTTTATCATCGTGTTTATATTCCAAGGATTGCAATCTTTGCAGTACAGGCGTCAGGTGGGAATGCTGTCCTCGTTCAACCGATATTTTAATGAAAGATGCTCTGGGGAACTAGCCTCATTGATCCCTTCGGCACCGGCGCACAGTCGGGAAACACGCCAAACGCGCGCCCAAGATTTGAACACGGTTAACATTTCTCACGTGAGAACTGGTCGTTTCTATGACTCGTTCTTGTGTTCAACAGCTCGGCTGTGGAATGATCTGTCGGCCTCTGCGTTACCTCCCTCCTATAACATGGGTCTTTTCAAGACCCAGGGAGGTAACCCAAAAGACCCTCCACAAACCATCCCCCAAAGATGAAATAGGCCTCGAGGGAAATTATTTCTCTCAGGACCTCCTGTGTGGAGTACTGTAAAAAAAGATAGGCAATCAAGAATACATATTTTATTTCTGAAATAATCTTTTTTAAATCATAACTGAGGGAGGGGGTTTTAATGAAAATGTAATATTAGACAACTCTGCTTCATAAAGAAATGGTAAAAAAATAATTTATTGTGCGCAAACTGCAAACCTCGACTCACAAACATAATAAAATGCTGTAAACTCCGTCGTATCATATTTCTGAGAACGCCTTTCCTACATCAAAAGAAAACGTTATGATTTCCGGACTAGCTCCCTCCGCTTGTGTATACCGTAAGGTACAGTCAACCGAGCGGAGGAAGCGTGCCCCCGGGCACGGCCACAAAGTAATATTATACACAAACATTATATTCGAATAATGAAGACAAACAATCTGGGTTTGCCTCATTTCAAAGACGAACCGGTATAATTTGTTTTCGAAATAAAATACAAAAAACACGACGAGTAAATAATATTATAATAATTTTATATTAGATCGTTATTAATACATAATTTGAGCACACTAAAAATATTAAAAAAAACGAATGAACGCGAAATTTAAAAAGAACAGTGCATTTTTCGATCAAATCTTGTATATGGTAAAGTATTATAAATATTGTAAACACGGTGGATATCGAATTAAATAACATGGAATTGAAGAATATTTTGTCTATTTGAACAACATTTTGTCCTATTAGACATTAATTTTGCCCATTTGGACATTTTTTCATTTGGATATTTTAGACAACACATTTTTTGTACGAGTTTACAAGATTCTGAACATTATTCGTCCACTTGAACATGTATCTATTTGGACATTTATTCATTTGGATAATTATCCATTTGGACTGGTTTATTTCTCGATTCCCGCTTTCTTTCGCTTCTAGCTACGTCTTGCTTACAGCTTCTCGCTTCTTTAATAATCTTGCCATTTTACTGCCTCTTCTAGCCTTTTCCTGCCTATTGTTGCTTCGTGTTGACTCCTATCTTTCTTCACTTTTTAGTCTCTTCTTGCATCTCCTTGCTTCTTCTAATCTCTTCGTGGCTCTTCTGGTCATACCGCAGTCTTGCCTCTTTATGCCTCCTCTTGTACCTTCGTGCTATATTTTCTCTTTTCTTGTTTCCTCTGGCTTCTTCTTGGCACTTCTTGGTTTCAAGATCTCTTTTTGCATCTCCTTGTTTCATCTCGCCTTGTTTTGTTTCGCCGTGGCCTATCTTGGCTCTAGAAGTCTCTTCCAATCTCTTCTTGCTTCTTACTGGCTCTCCTTACATGTTCTAGTGTATTATTTCCTTCTATTGGTTTTTCTCTGCTCTTCTTGCTTCTTCTTGGCTCCTCTTGGATATGTGAATAAAATATACCATTGAATACTCAAATTCTGTATAAGAACAAAGGACACTCCTCTGAGATACAAAGAAACTACAATATTGAAATAAGTGCAGATAACATAATGTATAAAATCAACTGAAATAAATAAATAAACAATTAAGAAACAGAGAAAATATTTATGTCAAAAGATTTCCTCTTAATTTTTTTCCTTTATTACACGTCAGTGGGGAGATGAAATTTCGAGAAGCGC
>JAHDVE020002104.1:0-55893 GCA_022606495.2 Halesus radiatus
CCTATTCTTTATACATATACAAAAACATTAAATCAGTCTATTACATAAACTGGGCCCTTTTCCCTAAACATATTGCGAATTTCCCGATACCCAAAAATGTGTCAAATACCGTCTCTAAAAAGGAAACATTTTTTCATTAATTTCGTAAATAAAGAATGATTATGTACCGCCCGACAGCGACGTCGATAAATTCCCTCTACATTGACTAGTTTTTTATACAGTAAAGCCTATTCAGAGGCATTTTTCACACAGTTTTTTTCTCAATTTTTCTAACTTTTCATTTAAAGTAACCTTAAAACATCGAGAATTGACAAACAAGTAATCTCTAATCACAAGTTATGTATATACATTTTTTTATCACATGCAAGTATATTTTCTAGTTTTGCATAAGAATTCCGATCGTAATATATTGTATAGTGAATATTTTAACCTTTTCAGATTTTATTCAAAAACATGCTTTTTTAAAGTTCAGATTTTTTTAAAAATAATACTGCAAAAAATTACGCTTATGGCATCCTCAAATTGTGGAAGGTTTAGAGTTATTATTTTTAAAGTTTAGGGATTGAAGGAGGGTAAGGGAAAAAGAAAAAAGGGGAACTAAACAAATCTAAAGCCATTTCAAGCATTTCTATTCAGAATGGTGGTCTCTCTCCATGGTGATAGTGGAAGGACGATTCTCTCAAGAGCAGGTTTTGACATACATTGGCTTTTTTTTAATTTTATATTATACCGCACAAAGGTCCCAACTGATCCCAAGTCTGGAGCCAGTGAGACTATGAGATCCCCAACTGGGGAATTTCGCGAGGCTAAAGGTATCGGGGAGGGGAAGGAGAAGTGAAGAGGAAGGTTGGGAAATACCTGTCTATTCAGATCTGGTCACCAAATACGACTAAAAGCCATTTTTTGATACATACATTCACACAAAGAAGGTACAATTGTTATAAACATTTTTTTTTTACATTAAATTATAACTTCAAGCAACGTTTCAATTCTGAATGGTGGTCTTTCTCCAGGGCGATACTGATTATCTTCCATTCTGGAACGTGCCCAAATATACCATATATTAATTTTAAATGAATTCATTATGAAACAGCACAAATTAATTAAATAAAAATTACTTGCGCACGCCGGGATTTGAACCCGCGACCTTCGGATTCGTAGTCGAGAGCCTTACCCCTCGACCATGGAGGCCGTCAATTTTTCGCCTTCGTAGAAGTTTTAACACACTACTTCTGAAGTCTGAATCTAGGATCTTACCTCTCTACGATGGGTCTTACGAGCAATATTATTCAGAACATGTTATTAAAGCATGGGTCGAAAAATAGCGTTTTCACATATAAAATGTGTTAACTATTCAACTTGTCTTAAAATATAACCGTCTGCAGATTGGAATTTACGTTTTCGGTGCTTAAAATAACATATTAATTTATTACAGGCGTGTTACATTGTAATTATTGGGTGAATTCTACGCTCGTACAAAATACCTAGAATTATTATTCTAAGTTTAATTTGGAGGGTCGGTACATTCTGATGTTTTAGGAGTTTCGTACGTGGTGTTATGTAACGGCAGAAGGATCCTACGAGGATTCTAGCTACTCGTGAATAATAACGGTAAAAACGACGCCAGCGCCACGTTTGCCACGATGGTAGCTTGAACGCCCGCGCCCCCGCACTTCTCACCCGGCTTCCGAATCGTGTACTACGCCACCCGGCCATTCTTGGCTGCGGCTGCAAATTGCGACGCCAGCACAAGCATGGCGAATCAATACCCAGCGTGTTAATCGACCTTATCCTTTCTACCGAGCACCAAAACATGATGTCTCGCCTTTACTACTTTTAAGTGCTGTGACAACGATGTCTGTTCCGGATACTTCCCTCCATCCGTCTGCCGCCACGAAGTAATCGTAAGCCTAATTTATATTCCCCTTTGTGTTCTAATTCTTCTAGACCACCCCTGTTAAACATGCCCGTTCAGAGAATATCAGAGAGAATAATCGCCCGTAACTTCCATTTGAGGTTAGGTTAGCTGTTGATTATTGTAGCATAACTTACCATGTATGTACCTTCTACTGAAATAAACCCTGAGTCTGAAAGCATATAATAGCATCATTTAGCGTAGTAATAGAGTCCCCTGACCCCAATTATAAGACTGCCTGTCGGCCTATGACCCTGCAGAGGAGATTCTTGGCCTGCCGAAACTGAGCTAGTCGAATGTCCAGAGCCGAGCTCCCTGCCAAGACACCACCGCCAGGGTAAGTCTAAACGAAGGAATTGTCTCCCGTAACCGCCCTTTCCCAACCTTCCTCCTCTCCATCTCCTTCCCACAACCCCATCACCAGTCTTATTCAAATATAACAGTGGAAAAGTTGCATTGTGTTGTCATCAAGTTCATTAAATCGTGTTTAATGTTAAATTCATGGGGTGTAATTTTGAATATTTTCTAGGGTAGAAAGAAGAGTTTTATGCTATAAGTAACATAAATAATCGTGCTAAAAAAGTAGAGATTCGAAAAGAAAGCAAGCGTAATGGATAAGATTGAGAAAGGGAGGCTTAGATTGTTTGGGCATGTAGAATATATGCACAAAATAGGAGCGTAAGTAAAATATAACGGGAAGTAACTAGTGGAAGAAGTCGAGGACACCCAAGGAAGACATGGCATAATCAAGTTAATTAAATGCCATTAATTGGGCTCGTGAATGTCAAGAGTCAGAACAACAAAATAGCATGTATGAGACGATGTATTCATGCGAATGAAACAAGTGAAGTGTGCAATGACAGAGTAGTGTGGCGATCTATTCTCTGCAGAAAAACGGCGAAATGGTTAGTTAGTTAGTTAAATAATCTCATGAAAAATATTAATGATAAAACTGAATGTACAAGGCTGCAAAAATTCTCAAACAAAGATCTCTGGCAGAGCATTGTGAGATTTGCAAAGGATTTTTAAACTGAAATTTAATTAAAGCCAGCGGTTTCATATTCATTAAGGGATGAATTTTTTTTAAATAAGACAGTACTCGTATGGCGTTTTGTGTTCTCCACATTTTCAAATGAGAAATGAGAATTAAGATTTCGTTAATTAGTTTGGTGTACCACAACATATTTATTTAGTATAGGCATATACAAAGTATTGAATAAACGCGTAATCAAATGGAATCTCGGCACGTCATAGAAATAACCATTTCGGATATTTCATTGAATGTTTTTGAATAAAAATCGTTTTTTTCTGTTTTATGCGTGACATTTTATTAACTGTCGTTTAAGGAAACAAACCACCTGCAAAAAATATGTGTTGTGTTTTGTTTACCTGAACAAAAAGTATGCTTTTTAGAAACATAATAATATATCCCATAGAACAACCATATTCCATGAAGTGATTTCGTTCACCCCTGTGGATCTTGAAGTATTTTCGGTAAATACATCGAAGAAAAGGGTTTTGTTTTCATTCTGTACTACGGTGTAGCTAAAATTTAATTTTTAATCATTGAAGAAGATAATATTAACATAACCTAAATGAAAGATGAAACCGGATAAAAGGACAGAAACTAAAAAAATATTTCCAGTCGCATCTGGGACTCGAACCCAGGTCCTCTGCCTATCCGGGGCAACGCTCAACCGACTTAGCTAATGAGTCCTTTCATCTTTCATTTAGGTTATGTTAATATTATCTTCTTCAATGATTAAATATTACGATGAGGTTCTTAAATCTCAATAAAAATAATTAATAATTTAAAAAAAAAAAAAAATTATTCTTCGACAGTTTGAGACTAAAACATCATACTGTTAAAATCTATATATATAAAAATCAATGTAAGTTTGGTTTTTTGTTTGTCCTTGATTTTCTCGAAAATTACTTGACCGGTTTCGCCGAAAATAGCACACTTTGTTCTTATTAGTGCCGGAAAGGTTTAAAGAAATATAGAGAAGGTATAGAGAAAGGTTTACTTTGAATGAAATCCAATATGTAAAACTGTTGCTTTAACGTTTTAAAATCAGTATTAAAAACATTGAACCGCCATGTTTTATTTAGGTTAGCCCATAGATATAACACTCTGGTTAACCACAGATTTGCATATTCAAAAGAAGAAGGTTTTTTTGGGTAGAATATTTTTAAAATGGAAAACGCGAGTAGGTACCTACTTAAAAACTTTATGATTTAGATATATTTTGAAAAAAATAAACGTTTAGAATGAAATAAAATATTCAAATGAATGTTTATTTATTTGGAGATAGTTACTTTCGCTGTCAAATCAATTATGGTACCCTAATGACAAGCGAGAATTCACAATTTCATAACTTTATTTTAAAAAATCCCGAGTAAGGCCAGGTACACATCAGTTGCTAAATTATAAATTATACAGACAAAATTAAAAAATAAAAAACGTCCAGGTACGTTTAAAAAAATATTTTATCTTTCTGAATTTAACTGAAAAAAATATTTAAAATTGTAATGCATCTATTGAGGTCATCATTCTAGTTAAGCATGTGAAAATGTAATGTTCTTTTTTCTGGAATTATTTTTTTTAAATACCGTTCGCAGTATACACCTTGTAAAATATTGCTCCCATTGCTTACCCTTAAATTATAAAAGTGTACAACTTGCTCATTAATAATGTTAGCGTTTTCTATATAACAAACAGCCGAGGTTTATTTGAAAGTTTCTCAAAACAGTGTTAAAAAAAATCTTTTTTAAAACACACCTTTCTTTTATTTTCTTAGCGACCTATCCTGGCGAAGGTAGGCAATCGACATGGCAATCACCCTATCCCCTAGAACACAGAGAAACAGCAAAAAATATAATTTAAGATTTCTAAGCCATTGTATGAAAAAGCAGCCACCCTTCTGTATTTTGAGAACGTGTTATTAAATACATATTATCCTAAAACTTACAATACTGACCTGTTCACTAAGCACATCTTTCGTTAAAAAGCAGGTGAGTATATCGAAATCCCACGGACAATAAATATATCAAAGGTTTAAATATACAGAACCTAAGTATGGGTAAAACCACCATAATACTCGTAGTAATGGCAATGTGTGTTGTTCTAAGCCATCGTTGCGTTAATACGGCAATAATCTCTTTACGCTTTCCGCACGTAGTAGCAGCGTCGCGGCGCGGGCGTCGTGATTTCCACCGCCATACGCCTCTTCCCCAACTTTAATATAAAAGATATTGCAGTGTGTCGCCGGGGATAGGGCACGTCTTCACCTTCCCGGGTGACGTTATTAACCTCCGTGATCAATTCTTCAGCATCATATTACTATGGACACTGACTAATTGATTTATTGCGAACGCATGCTTTTTCTTGCCGATTATTAAGCTTACAAAAAATTTGTGCGTGCTTTCAAGTGGAGTTCGAATTTTCCAGGGTATTTGGATGATGCGTGTTTCTTTTTAGATTTTTTTTTATTAAAAAACCTTTGTAACTTTCTTCTATTTTTTTTATTTTCGATCGAACCGGTTTCACCCTGTCACTGGCACCTTCAGATTGGTAATTTAAAAACTAAATCTATGGTATATATAGCATCTATGTCAGGAGCGAGTCCCATTGCTTTCTAATATTGTGCATTTATGACTTGAACATTATTTAATGCTGACGGAACATTATTTAAAACTTGGGTTGGTTTATTTACCTTCTGAAAGACGGATTACTTTTTTTTATTAATTTATTAATTCATTTTTTGAAACATACATTGACACAAATAAGGTACAATGATTATAAACATTTTTTTTTTTTTTAACATTAAATTATAAATACATCTGAATAACCTATGAGTAATGTATATAAAACAAAAAATCCCACATAGGCAAGGCCAGTGCGTGGGTATACCTGGTATCGGTTAGTTGCAGTATATTGGTTTATTTGTATTAATACATGGATGTTAAAGGTAAGTTAAATAAAAGATTTTAAGTTAGATAACAAAACAAATCGAAAAACAAATAAATAAAAGTGGGGAAAATATACAGTTATAACAGGAAAAGGTTGATATGTTTGGTTTTAATCCAGTTTTTTATTTCATTTTTGTATGTGTTTAAAGATGATATGTGTGGACACTTACATTGTGTAGATACAAAATTAAAAATTTTAGGAGCAATAAAAAAAGCATGTCTCTGCGCAAACCTAGTTTTACACAAAGGTACTTCAAGTACGTTATTTATCCTGTTACTAGAACGATTTTCATTTTTTGGGAATAGTTTTTTTCTTGAAAATACATATTATAGGCACTGTAGATAATTTTTTTTTCTTAAATTCTTCTTATATCTTATTACATAGTATTTGTTTACTGAATCTATGGATTTTTTAAAAATTTTATGTAATTTCTATCTTGTCAGCTCTTAATTAAATAGATGGTTATTTCCGGTTTTGTTTTTTTCCCATAATTTCCGTCTTGTTTGCTAAAATCAATTTTATAACAGTTTTTATCATGTAGTTACTTGAACTATGGGTAACCAAATACATTTTAATGAGTCAATTTTTAAAATATTTTATTATGTTATAATAGATACAAATCATGGTAATATCCTTCTCAGAGTACGCTTTAAATATCTGCATCAAAATTCCGAGTTAAATTTTGTTCTGGTATCCTATTTACATTCACGTGCTTTAGATACTATTATGTATAACAAATTTTTTGGGCAAGTGGATCTATGACATTTCCAATTTGAAATATGTTGTTGTTCTAAAAAAATGGTGAAGAGTCGGGGTAGAGGAAGATTTGTAAGTACCTGATTATGAAGCTCTGATCACTAAATACGTGTATCTACCACACTGGACTTCAATAGTCGTTTATATTATTTTACACGGAATTTGACATAATCTATGTAATATAAATAAATCATTTAAATTTGTTAACCCGTGCCGCTTTTCGAACCGATAACCTCTAGGTCCGGACTCTTATAGCTCTGCCACTAACATCGACAATGTGTAGGTTTGACCGATCAGTGGGCGAGTTGGCATCCACCCAGGCGTCGTGAGTTAAATTTCTCGGCTGGCTAAGTCCTTGGTCACAACACAAGCAACATTTTACGCTTGTAGGAGATTTCCGAATATTGTCAGGACGTTCGTAACCCAGAAATGTTTGTCTTTCTTTAAAAACAAAAAAAACTCTCTATGAAATTCATATAGCGTATAGTTGTAATTGGGTGCTTAAATTAACAACTCATCACCGTTATCGTTTTTCGGTAGATAAACGAAATATTATTTTCCTCCGTATCAATCTATATTTTTTAATAATAGTTCTTTATTCCAGAGAGCATGCAGGAGTAGTGCAATGCAATACGTTCCGTAAGTGATAATAATGCAAAAAAAATAACAATACTAACTTAAAATAAAAGGAAGAAAAAAAAAGAGAAATATAGAAAAAGATTAATTTGTAAAATATGCGAAATAAGTTAAGAAATAAGAGAGAAAAAATTAAAAAGTTCATGGTGGATACTTGACGGTCTCCCATCTCCAAAGGGCCATCAAGGGAAACTCCATACAGCCATGGCAGTAATTATGGTATTCTTGGATTGGCGTACTCTGCACCATATGCTTCCCATGCGGTGGCAGAGAAGTACCCTGAAAGAGTGCACTCGTCTTTCCAGGAACATTTCTGTAGTGCTGCAGTATCTTGGTAGACGGAATAGTTGGCGATATGCGTAGGTGACTTTTATCTTTTACCATTGGAATGCAGTGTAATGCACCCACAATTCTGACGTATGACAAAAAAAAACATTGTTTTTTTTTTTTTTTTTGTAATGCGGATTAGAAATTTTTGGTTACGTTTATTTACAAAATCGCAAAGACAAATTATTAAACATACTTTTCTCCACTTTAAAAATCTTATTCGTATTTTAAATATTTTGTAAAACATACAATGGAACGGTCAGAAAAAAGTAATATTTCTGATTGGATTTTGATAAATGCTAAGCCTATGTAAATTTATAAAATATTTAATAAATATTTTTTTTTATTTAAAAACCTTATGTTTATCGTATTGCGTAATAATATTATCATTATTTTGAATTAATAAATAATATCTCTCCGACGTCCACTCCCCGTTAATATCCTTCAGGTCGTCTGTGATAATATGTTACAAGTATTTGACTTCATCTAGATATACTGTCATTATCATTAATCATTAGTTTATTTTTACCTCAATCTGGAGGTTAAAATGCTATAAGGCAGCCATTTTTCAAAAACAACTAATCGACCGGCAAAAACGTACTCGTACTTTGTCACTTGACTGGGTAATTTTTTATCAATAATGATCCATGTTCACACGTTTTGGTGATTTTATTCACAAAACAAGAACAATTTTTCGGTTCACGTAGTGGTAGACTGTGTTCTTTTTCGTGCCATCATTGCTTCAAAATTACTGGCATATGAGCAATTCTGCTGACTTTTCCTAGTAGCAAGCAGTCTGTAAGGCGATGTTTTTCTTGATAATTGCCGTCATCCAACAAGAGAGGGCTCCAGTAGAAGAAAGTGAATTATTTGCATACAGGTATGTTGAGTATATTGTTCTAACTTATTTATTTATACACATACGAATGTTAATGTAATGATTATAATAAATTTATTTACTAGCTGAAGTATCCGGCGTTGCCCGGAGTTGTGAACGGTTTGTATGAAAGTTTTGAGGATGTAATGTTTTACCCCTACCCCTACCCCTACCCCTTCCCCTGCCCATAACCCTACCCCTACCCTACCCCTACCCGTATCCCTGCCCCTACTTTTACTCCTACCCCTACCCCTACCCCTATCACTTTTCCCATTCCTACCCCTACCCCTACCTCTATACCTATTCTTAATCCACACCCCCATCTCTACCCAGTAATTTTCCTCTAATTTTGAACGTCAAGTGTGCAAAAGAAGTATACAAAATTCTGCTTTAAGGGGTGGGAAAGCAGGATGAGGGGGGTTTTCGGAATCTTCTTATTTTTGCTGATGATCATTAGTAAAGTAGAGAGTAGGAGAAGCAGAGGAAGTTTACCGATTCTTTGGACTGATATACAAATATCACAGGCATCCAAACGACAGTATTCGCATCCTCTCAATGCAGCGCAAGACCGCGAGGAGTGAAAGAGCCTTATCCACCAGAGAAATTCGAGTGGGGGTCACGATCCTCAGCAATGTAGAAACGGCTAAAAAAGAACAACCAAAAAGTGGGATGGGACATCAATCTGTACCTAACAATTTCAAACTAACTCTCTATATTAAAGTCGACTGATATTCTCAAATTCTCATTGTGAGATTACCCATATTAATTAAGTACGGTCTGGTTCATTCTTTACAGACTTTAATAATGACAGTATTTTTTTATCAAATCGATTTCAGAGTAAAATATGCACTAATATGTCACAGAGCTGGGAGTTATCAGTTATTCAGTATTGACACGATTTTTTGTAAATGTACAGTGCGTTTATTAAAAACATATCCGGGACAGTATATTCATAAGTATTTTAAAATTATAAAATATTTTGCAAAATTACTGCCTCAAGCCTAGCCTAGTGAGGCGGGTTATGTGAAACTTCAACTATATCTGTTATTATATTATTTTCTATTTTACTTTATAAACCACTGTACACTTACATTATTATATTATACATGTCTTTTAGTAATATTTAAATTTAATTCTAATATAGATATTATTATTATTAATAACGGTAAACTCGTGAAAAAACGTTAGCAGCGAATACGTACCTAATTCATTTAAATTCAAGAACTCAATACTATGATCTTCCCCATTGAAAATCTTGAAAAGAAGACCCTCAGGAGCTTTTCCACAAATACGAAAGTGATAAAATTTCTCTAATAGTGTATATACATTATTTCAATAACAAAAAATAATGCTGACATATAAAAACTATAAACTTGTTCGTCGACAAAAAAACCTTAATTTTTCTCTGTATTACTGAACATTTCATACCACTAAATACTAAATAAGATATAAATATAACTAGAAGATATGAAAAAATGTTTTTTTGTTGGCGGTTGAATATTTTGAATCAGTGATTGGATTAAATACTTTTTTTTAATACAGGCTGTCCTCAAAATACATAATTTCTTTAAAGTATTGAGTAAACAAAAAACAACGTACTTCCTGATACTTCATTATATCGGTGCGTTTCATTTTGTGTAAAAATAATATCTCTAATACTTGCCTATGCAAATCACATAAACGAAATAATATATACCTAGTAATAATATTATTTAATTGAAATATTAAAAATGTCGAGGTATGGCTTCATTACTATGTTATTCTTGTTTTATAAGACTGGACTTGTTTCACTCTTCTTCTGAGATCACCAAATAATTAGACAAATCGTCAAATCAAAAGCCCTTTAAGTAAAGTGAGGCATTAAATATTATGCCTTAAATAGAAGTATATTTCTGGTCATATTAAGAAAAATTCATACCGCATTACAGCTGTCTCGTACTATCATCGTAACAGTCAGTCAATGCAATGTGATTTGAATCTGAACAAGGCCTGGTCATGCATTGTGGAAGATTTCATCGCAAAGCGCAACGTATTTGCATTATAAGGGTGTGCTCTGGCGTAGACACAAGTGCAAGAACGTGCATTTTGAATATGTGCATGAAAGAATTTCTGATGGGAAATTCAAATTGCATATTACGTGAAATCTTATTAAAACGAGTTATTTTTTATCTAGTTCCCTATCTTATCTGAGATTGACTATCATCAGGACTATGTTAATCCCGTTAGCTACATCCTGAAATAAAACTTATACCAGTCATACTATATTTGACATTGTGTTAACAGTATCTTACTCATGTACATTTTTGTCGAACATATTTTTAATTGCTTTTTTTTTTACATGAATACCGCACAAGAGTCTCAACTGCTCCCAACCATCTGGAGCCAGTGAGACTATGGCATCCCCAATTGGGGAATATTGTGAGGCTGAAGGTATTGAAGGAGGGGAAGGAGAAGGGGAGGAGAAAGGTGGGGAAATACCTGGCTATTCAGATCTGGTCACCGAACACGGCTAAAAGCCATTTCAAGCAACGTTTCAATTCTGAATGGTCGTCTTTCACCAGGGCGATACTGAGAGTATCTTCCACTCTGGATTCGTATATATAAATAAATATAATATAGTATATGTAAATAAATATAGTCACTTCTTCACAATAGAGTAAAATTACTTTGTGGTGTCATTTTTAATCATATGAATATGCAAATGTAACTTTTTTTATATAGAAAAGACTTAAAGGAGGTCCTAAGTAATAATAATTATTCTGAATTTGCCAACAACATTTTCAAAACAAATAATTCTATTCAAGGTTTAAAAATTTTACACGCGAACAGTGCTTTTTTAGAATTAGATACATTTCAAATTTTTGAAATTTAATAAAGTGTTAACAGCAAAATAAATATTATTAATAATCAAATATCTTTTTTTTTTTAAATATCTATCTTTAAATTTATTTTCATATTAATACAATTATTTAGAATATTATTAATAAAAATTATAATTATAATCATAATTTTATTTTTTATGCCATGCTATTTCTTTGATTTTATTTAAAATAAATAAAAAAAATTAAAAAATTGTGTAAATTTGTAAAATTAATATTTTACAAAGATTTTCGTTTTTTTTTCAATTGTTTTTACATTTTTAATTAATTACCTACCTAGATTTATCCCTTATTGGTAATTTTTGCTGATAATTTGTCTAATACCTTATTATTTTTCTATGTTAATTATTTGTCTATTCTTGTCATGATTTCTTTGTATACTTTGTATCCCGATGAAGGAACGCTTCCAAAACATGTTGATATTCATTTATATTAAATTCATTTATATTAAATACAAAACATTTCTTATTCATTTGATTTAAATAAATATAGATTTTGTGTGGCAGTACCGAGATGCGGTCTTCTTCAATTGCAGCTTCCATCAACTTCCCGTGGAATATCAATTGAGTTACCTTGTTTTTATCGCTCCTCCAAATTTTGCCAGGATTATAGAGAATTTTACAATTTGTATTAAATGCAATTTAACAATTTTTAGTAATTTAAAGAAGTACCAGTACTTTTAAATCAGATATAATCTTTACAATCTGTGTATATATATCCATATTTCGAAGACTTTTACCGTCCGTTTCAACGCTTGGTATAAGAGATATACAGATGAAAAATAAAAATTTCATATTTCCTTTGGACTCTGTCCAAAAGTAAAATTACACAATTAAGGGTAATATTATTATAGTGGAATCGTACAAGCAATTTCAGTCTTATTTCAAGATGAATTAGTCACAGGCGCGTGTTATTAAAACAAAAACCTTTAAAAGCAAAATTATGTTCATCTGTCATTTTTGATACGAGGAGTTTTATCAAGAATAATGAACTTGCCAAAAGAGTTTTACTGGATTTAATAAGCGGAGATACTTCATAGATGTATAAGCTCTGTGGGATACTAGGTAACTTCATTCTGTTCTGCTTCCAATTAGTTTAATGTCATTTTCAAACCAGTCTTCCATAAAAAAGGACATAAATAAGCTTAACGGTTTTGTGAAAAGTATCACGCGTTTATTATAGATTAGATGTTAAAATGTGGTTAAAGGGACACTTTCCAGGACATTGCGTCCATCGTCACGGACTATAAAATATTCGGCGAGGCCTTTAAATCCGTTGCCAATCGATTTCACCAGAACCAAACCCTCCTCGCCTCGACAAAGATAATATATGTTGTAACCTGTGGCCGAAACCCGTACCACTACTTTGGTGACTTTTTTTATTAAATTTATCTACCGACATAAAAATACATAATCTTGTTATTTTAAATTTTATATAAGAAAGGTATTGCTACAATTATGCTTCATTAGTTTTGGCTTAGGAAAACATGCGTTGTTTAGTATTTTTTCACATTTTATGTTCACACTTCGCACTACAGTAGAAGTTTTATGGTAATGTGAATAATGTACAAAAGTGCCAGCTGTCTGGATCCAGTCAGACTATGGACATCCCCGATTGGAGCATATTGTGAGGCTGAAGGTTTGTGGAGAGGGGAAGGAGATGCCGAAGACTATGGTGTGGAAGTACCTGGCGATTCAGATTTAGTCATAAAACACGGCTAAAGCCATTTCAAGCTATCACCTATCGATTCTTAATGTAGATCTTTCACCAGGGTTATTCTGAAACCGGTACCCGGATGAAGTTCGATTCGCATCTACCGGCACTGCGCAGTACAGACACGTAAAGTGGCAGGCAAGACAAAAATGGTTGATCATATTATCTATAAATACTCGCGGTGTAATATGAATACTTCCTTCTGTGCCGTGCCTGCCACTGAACCACTGAAACTCACTTTGAAAATTATTCCTATTATTATTTTGTCCTGCTGATATATATCCATTTCAATTGAAAAGTCAATTCAAATTGCTTTGGCATAGGTTCCCCTGATGAGGAGGACTAAGAGAAACCTCATAACTTTTTACTTCATAATCGATTATTATGAAAAGTATGGTTTTTATTGAAACTAAAATAAAATAAAAGAATAAGTTTCGGTACCAGATCTGAATGTACACCCTCACAACGTTCACCAATGTGGGCAGTCATAGTCGCACTAGAATCGTGATGATCTCCGTGATAGAGCAGAAAGCTCCTTGGATATGGGCCAAGAGATCACGAGATCAAAGGGCTAGAACTTCAACAAAATTTATTGGTTTTCATGGAGAATTTAAATAAATCAAAATGTTGTGTGTGAAAACTTTAAAAATCATGCCGTTTCCCTGCAGAGGTGGGCAAAGAGGACGGACCGCCAAACAATTCGATCTTAGCACACACTTCTTGCTTCATTCACATTCATACAACGTCTCATACATTCTCTTCTGTTATTTTGACTTTTGACATAGACCGACTCAAGTACTTGATTCACTTGATCGTGCCATGTCTTCCTCGAGCGTCCCCGGCTTCTTCTTCCATTAATATTCGCCTTATATATTGTCCTTACACTCCTTTCTTTGTTCATTTACTCTAGATGCCCAATCCATCTAAGTGTCACTTTCTTAATCTTAATCATTACGCTTACATCATCCTTTGCACGATCACGCGTGGTTTTGCCGCAAATTCACCCTCAGAGATCTCATTTCTACAGCATTCAGTCTCCATCTCCATTCATCCTTCCTATCATACATCAGAGTTGGTATCAGCACTCTATTGTGAACTTCTAGCTTCGCTTCTGTGAACAAATTTTGTTAGCGCCAACCGCGTTCAGTCCTCCGCAAATGGAGTTTCCTGCATTCACCTTCATTTCATATCCCTAGTTTTCTGTTTTCCTAATGCATCAAAATATGTTCTGTTAATTATTTTGTTTGGCATTTTAGTTAAGTGTTTGCAATTTTTCTGACATTCAATCACTTTGCTCTCTATGAACACATTTACATTGTTATACGGGTAAGCTGATATGTTTTCTCTTGATCAAGGTATTGATGAAGCGTATTCAAATAGGAGATTAATTAGAGAATAAGTGAGTAATAATCAGTCTAGACAATGAATCAGTTAAATATTTGAAGAAACAATTTTAGCTTGAATCGATTCCCTGCCCTCTAAATTATTCAAAGTCATATCGTTATATTGGCTTTTTTAGACCAAAAAACAATGTTTAAAAAATTTTGCAAGCCAAAAGTCGTTATTAAAATTATCTTTTTTATTCGCTAAAAAGAAAAGCAAAGCAAAAACATCATATTTCACAGCTAAAGAAAACATTAATACTATTCCAATATAACGTTGTATTGCGTCGCTTCTCCGTGCAGAAAACATAAAATTCTATATTCCTAGCACGATAGGCCATTACAATAAATTTCCCATCAAAGAAGACGCATATTTAGCCTTATCAATTTCACTTAACCGGTAAATGTATATCAGGAACCTTTTTCTGGTAAAATCGGATAAGGATATTGCCAGACACGCGAGAATGCCGAGGAGTGGAAATGTTCCTTTCAGTATTCAAAATTTTTCGCACTCTGAACGAAGAACCCTTTTAGTACGCTTTCTTTAAAATAAGGGGTGAACGTGATTTCTGATTTTGATGTCGTTTTTGTAATTTTCATTGCCAATACCTACTACCTTTTTTTGCTGGGCATCTGACCAGCAAATTATTATGATTTTTACACATAAATTCCCGTAAGGAAGATGGCATTCGTCGTTACTTAACTTTTTAAATCTTTAATAGCCCTATTAGCTTACATAAAAAAAGCCCCAAAATTTTATCAATTTCAAAAAGAGTCATTGAAAAAATATATATATTATAACGTGTCGCAAACTAATTGAAAAAACTATATTAGCGTGATATCATCAAAATATTTCATTAAACGCTAAGTGAAATGGACCAGATCTTCAATTTAAAGGTATATAGTATACTTGCACACGTTCCGGTGAGGAAGATACTCTCAGTATCGCCCTGGTGAAAGACCACCATTCAGAATTGAAACGTTGCATGAAATGGCTTTATCCGTATTTTGTGACCAGATTTGAATAGCCAGGTACTTCCCCACCTTCCTCTTCATTAACTCCTTCCCTCCCCACTACCTTCAGCCTCACAACATATCAAATTTGGGGATGGCATAGTCTCACTGACTCCAGACGATTGGGAGCAGTTGTGTCTCTTGTGCGGTATTCACATTTAAAAAATGTTCTTTTAAGGTGATTATTTCAGCGAAGTTATAGTTTGAGAGGGTTGCAAAATAATGAAACACATTAAAAAATATATTGATACCCCAGAGAACCTTTTTAAAATCTTCACTATAAAATTTTTGATATAATCCGTATAATTAAGATAACTTCAGAAAAGAAAAATTTACAAAACAAAGTTCATCCCTGCTTCTTACTCAATCTACCCTTACAAGATTCTAGGTTCATCGTTCTTCTCTCAACTTCGTTTTAAGTCCTCAACCATTCACTTCAGCACGCCATATGGCCTAAATAAAATAATTCTTTACTTTTATGAGCTTTTCACATTTTTATGTTTTTTATGCAACCCTTTTTCACCTGCTCCCCGTTGTCGAAATGGAAAAAGTTCTGAGAATAGAATAGAACTTGGAAATATATATGTGCCAATTAGTATTGAGAAACGACTCAGTATTTTAAATAATACCTTAGTAAAAAATATATTATATCAGATTTTATAAGGAATCAACGTTATCGTAAAAAATCTAGTTTCCTATTATTTGTTTATTCGTAGCAAAAAGTCATTGAAATGTAAGCTCTGAGATTCTGTGAATTTAACAGCTTCACATTTGGAGTGAAATATTTAGAATCTAGACCAAAGCAACAACTTTCTGGTCACAACGTCATTTTCGGAAAGCTGTGCAGCTTTCAAAATGAAAACGTGTTGAAGCCCGGTAGTAACACTAGTTTTTTTGCAAAAATCGTTTTTCCTTTACCTGTGAATACTTGAATAAAAAAATATGTACCCACGCTTTGTTTTAGATGAAATAGGAATGCGAAAAGGATATTAAATTGGTCGATACATCCACTTGCTGGAAATATGGTGTATTATGCTATTCGAGTAAGGGTCGGCACTTGTTAATGTTAAATGAACTAACTTTGGAAATAGAGTAATTTCAGAACTGATTCCTTTTTTTCTGGACATCTGAACAAAGTTAATGAATTACAACCAGGAAAATTATCTTTTTCATTCCTTACAAAAAATTAAAGTAGTTATGAGTGACGTGCATTGCTTTATGACTAAAGCTGGACTGTGTGTAGTTTTTCAAGTTCGAGGATGGATAATTGATAAATATTTAAAAAAACAAGTTCCTTGCTAAATTCATGGAAAAAAAAACAATTTTGATCGTAAACTATTGTTGCCTTTGAATTTTTGTTTAATGGTTTTGCTTTCTTAGGGTAGGCACAGCTTTTCACCCTTTGTGGACTAAACGCTACTGGTAGATAGTTACCCACTCATATTGCAGGGAAATTATGCAGAAAGATAAATAGTGTGAAGATTACAAAAAAAACATAGTCATCAACTGTATTTAACTATGTCATGCATCTATACAATATAGATTATGCACTTGTATATTATGTATCATGTACATCATATTTTTATTTATTTTTTTAACTGTAACTTAAAAACTGTTTGTTTTTTTTATTTTCTCAGTGCCATGCACTTATCTATATATTATTTACATATTTTTTTTCGTTACTCTAAAAAGTTTTTTTTCTGTATTGTGCAAAGAATCGTGTGAAATGTTAAAAAATATTTAAAGCCCACCAAGACGTTAATAATTAATAAATAAATAGATAAATTAAATCACCTAAATGTTTTTTTATTTCTTCAATAAATGCAAATTCACTTCGTGTTATCATTTTTAATTAAATATTAATAAATTATTTTATTGAAATCACTATTTTAATAAATAAATATTTACATGTTTCAAAACTTGTGGTTTCTTCATCGGGATATAATGTGTAGTTTAAATATGTAGTTTTGATAATTATTTTTTTATTATTAAGGCCATCCACTTGCTAAAATTCGAACGAAATAACGCGCTCCTTATGCAGATGGTGACAAGGTCGAAGTTCCTGCCATCGGCCTCATGTTTTGATTTACGCAAAAAAACGTAACCAAAATGAGTGTTTTATTTTAATTTGTAAAGTTCAGGCATAAATATTAAAATGTTTAAAATGTCAGATTCTAAAAAACTTAATTTTCCACAATGAACAGTACGACAATATCGGAAAAAACGGATCGTGAGTGGGAGATTTAGCGCTTTAAACATCTTTTTTAGGTCTGGTAAATTATTTTTTTCTAGGCTTATAAAAACACAACAAATTGGACGGTTATACGAAAGGCCAAGGTGTGTTCTACTTGCAGTACTTAATTAAATGATGATATTTCTACTCCTTCAAATTCTCAAACGGAAAACACACGATTTTGCATTACTTCCCATTGCATTGCCTTAATGTTGAGAGAAATTTATGGTAGACAGCTTTTTAGCGTTTATGGACTGTACGCCACTGCTAAATAGATATTCCAAAAAAATGTAATCAACACCGACTTGAAAGAAAACTGATGTCACCAGATTGGTTGGTCTTTTAACCCTTCGATTAGTTGACCCCAGACCTGACGGCCTCCATGGTCGAAGGAAAAGGCTCTCGCCTACGAATCCGAAGGTCTTGGGTTCAAATCCCGGTGTGCGCAAGTCAATTTTATGTAATTAATTTGTGCTGTTTCACAATTAATTAATTTAAATATACACTATAGTATATTTACGTATGTTCCAGAGTGGAAGATACTCTCAAAATTGAAACGTTGCTTAAAATGGCTTTTAGCCGTGTTTGGTGGCCAGATCTGAATAGCCAGGTATTTCCCCTTTTCCCCACCTTCCTCTCCCCCTTCTCCTTTCCCTCCCCAATACCTTCAGCCTCACAACATTCCCCAATTGGTAATGCCATAGTCATACTGGCTCCAGAGTAGAAGATGCTCTCAGTATCGCCCTGGTGAAAGACCACCATTCAGAATTGAAACGTTGCTTGAAAAGGCTTCTAGCCGTGTTTGGTGATGAGATCTGAATAGCCAGGTATTTCCCCACCTTCCTCTTCCTCTTTTCCTTCCCCTCCCCAATAACTTCAGCCTCACAACATTCCCCAATTGGGGATGCCATAGTCTCACTGGCTCCAGACGGTTGGAAGCAGTTGGGACTCTTGAACGGTATTCATATTAAAAAAGTAATTAAATTCTAATGTAATACAACTATATTGCATCAACCGAAAGGATTGCCAAACTTTCCGAAGGCGCCGTTACTAAAAATATCTATTTCAAATTCGGCTTACGAAATTTATTTACATTTTTTTATAATAACTAAAACACGTTTCACTTCTTTCAGATTATTTTATTTCACTTACCAATTTCATGGAGTTTCCGACCCACTTCAAAATACTTCACCATTTGCCGAACCTTGATTTAAGGTTAACCTGCGCTATGTAGCAGAACTAATCAGATAAATTCAATATATCAAACGGCAGATCCCAAAAACGCACTCAAAGCTCTCGGGTCCCGTACAGCGCGAATCAAAATGGGTTCCTTTGTTAGGTTTATCATTGGAAATCCCCGTTCGAGGGAAACTCGATTGTAAATGTATACGCGGTCCTAGGCTGAACAATGATTTTCTGGTTGAGTAAGTTATAGATCCTCGGTCGCATGTCACAATGGCTTTACTCTCGATAAAGTATGGGAATTCCCCGCAGAACTGAACGCGGGTGATATTGTCTAGATCACCATAAGCTGAGGTGGCTCGGCTCTGCATCGAGATGCAAAATACCCAGGAACAAAGATACTGAAGAATGTTAAGTACTTAAGTTTTCTTTTTGAATTTTTCATTATTGTAGCATTGGCGTCCTTCGTGGCTGAGCGGTAAGTTCATTCGCTCTTATCGCTGGTTCAAAATGCATCGATGGGCATTGTAATATTGTTTGATTATATTGTTTTTTTGTAAATAACAATCTTAAAACCCTCCTTACCGGTGCTGTCAACTGACTTCACCTGTCTCTATTTATTTCTAAATCTCTGTTAATGTACTAAATAAGAGTTCATATTGTAGGCGTTCCTCGGCAATACATTTATGTATTTGATATATGTTGGGCTCGAGTTTGGCGTGTTCCCTGACTATGCACCGGTAAAGTTGCTTCCTGCCTTGCTTTGATTTGTTCTAATTATTGGATTATTTACCTTCCCTATTTAAAAGACTTCACATAAAATGGTTACAATTTCACAAGAATACGAGACAAAAATATTTTTGTGAATAATCGCAAAAATTTGATTAAAAGCAAGGGCCCACCAATGTAGTACATTCATAAAAAAAAACATTGTCATACCTTTAGCTACGTATGGCGTGATTGAACATCGGCTGAACCCAGCAGGTTAGACATTCTTAACAAAAACTTACCACATCAGTAAGTTGTTTAGATACCAATTTATTCACTGTTTTCCTACTGCCTGGCCTGATTTAAAATTCTGTGCACACCACTGCTAGTAAGCCCAACTAGGTGACCACCATTATTACAAACCTAACAAATTGTGTGTTTTTTTTTAAATATGTATCTACTTAGATTAATCTATGTAAATATAATTTACTTACTATTAAAACCTACTACCTATGTTCTTCTTTATCTTCAATTTGACGTTATTGTTATTTTAACTTTAATTTTAGGCACTAAATTCAAAGTGAGTAACGCGGGTTTCGTTAGATATATTTATTTATAAATAAATATGTTCAATTTATTGTAATAAGTCATTGAAGCTTATAAAACTACATGTATTATTAATCATGCAAAATATAGATGCGTCTCTATAATATATAATTATATAATGTACTAGTGATGTATGTGTGAATGGAGTGTAAGAAGACGCGAATTCGAATGGAAGAAGCCGAGGACGCCTGAGGAAGACATGGCACGATCAAGTGAATCAAATACTTGAGTTGGGTCATGTCAGAAGTCGAAATAATAGAAGAGAATGTATAATACGATCTATGAATGTGTATGAAGCAAGGAGTGTATGAGAAGATCGAGTTGTCTGGCGGTTCATCCTCTCTGCCTACCCCTGCGGAGAAATGGCGTGATGGTTAGTCAGTTAGTTAGTTAATTAGTGATGTATGTTTTTTTAATAAGTGTCTCTGTTATAAGCATACTTATATAATGTACCAGTGATATGTGTCTTTATATTAAATGTTAATAATGTATTGTGAATGTACATTATGTATTTTAAATGTTATGTATAATTACTCTACCGTCGGTTCTTATGTCTTGGGAATACAATGCATGGGAATATATTGTATTCCTTTTTAATAATTTTTTTAAACGATTTAAAAAAAATAATCTCTAAATGAACGAAATTAATTGGGGATAGTCAAGATAGTATTAATGTTTCTTAAAAAATTAAAGTATGATATCGTTAAAATGACGGAAAATAAATAGGTCTCATTAGCTCAGATATTAGAGCATTGTTCGATCCCAGATACGACCGATACCTTTTTTTTCCTATGTCTCTTTCATTTTATATTTCATTATTAGATTTGTTAAATCTAATCTTCAATGATTAAATAAATAAATTTGTATTAATATCGACGTCTTGTAAACTTATAACATGAATTTAAATTAAGAGAGTAGTTAATCAAAATTGGTTACCAACGCACTGAATATTTTGAAAATCAGGTCCTACAAGTGTTTAACGAAATTTGTCGTAATCAGATTGTATTGTTTGGAATATTGTGTTTTCCAGGATTAATTAAAGTCTCGAATAAATAATTGGCTGTGTCAAAAGTTATTCCATTAATCAAACAACATTGTTAAATGTGATACAAAATATATCTATTTCAATTAAATCGTCCCCTTTCTAGGACATTTAACTGGTATTGCTCCATTGTTTGTCAACTGGAAACTCTTTGAAAAACCCCTTAATTAAAGTAATAATTTCTTGTTTTCAAAGTTTACTCCAGTCAAATTGAATCCTTAAGCAACCATTTGTGTTTTTATTTTAATTTAATTTAAAGCACAAAAAAATACTACTTTTTTCATTAAATTTAATTTATTTTTAAATCGATAAAAAAAAATTAAAAATAAAAATAAATTAAAAATAAAATAAATAAAAAAATTAAAAATGGAGTTCCGCCTACTGAACACAATAACAATTAAGCAACCAGTTGGTTTTGTATTCTGCTTTAAGAATTACCCCCTTTTGCATTTTTCTCATTTTACATTTTTCGAAAGATATGTCTCCAACAATACACATAATATTCCGCCTTGCTTGTAAACAGTTACATGTAAATATTATGCAAGGTCGGGATAATGGAAAAAAATTACATAATACCACGGCGCAGGACAGGGAAATCAACCTTATACCCAGTTTAACTCTACCAACGCTGAACCTATGCGCAAAAATCTATTTAGTAAGGCGGATTATATAATACTCGTATACATATATATTTACATAATACTATATCGGCTGTTAATAGGTAAAACATTTCAAACCACAATTTGGGGGTGAAGTACAAAATAATGCAGTATGAGTGTCAAGTGGTTATAATGTTACAAACCGCATAATTGTGGTTTAATTGAGAAGTTTAACAAAAAAAAATTTAAAAAAAAAACAAACAAAAAATCAGATCAAATCCCATAAAATCTCAAACTTATATAAATTCTAACAATATTCTCTCTGACTCAATTTATGTAATAAAACGTTTTTTTCAGAAATCATTTTAACTAAATAAATAATTTCTCTCATGCAAAAATCAAAAACGTTGAATTATGAATTAGATTATTCGGTTTGAAGTTATTGCAGTCCATATACTTCGAGAAATGGGAAAGAAATATTATATTATTAAGGGGGGCGAAATTATTTACTAACCCTATATAATATATATCGAATGCCAGGGAACATGTCTCCCTCTTCCTATGTCAACTGTGGTTAGAGGTGCATAAATGTGGAGATAATCTTCTCTACCCAGTGAGCGAGCTGCCTATTGCTACTGTAGGGCTTTTATTTATTTTCATTTCAAAGAATTGTAAACTATGTACTAGCGGCACTTGCTAATGGCAATATTATATTTAAGCCCGCTCACTAAGGTAATGGTGGGTATAAGATGGAATTTGGGCGGATCGGTTCTGGGGGTCCAGCGGCCGAGGTTGGATACAAAGGGATTCGAGTTCGATTGTAATTTGAAGTAAAAGGTTTTGGCTAAATATATTATATGTTTTCGGAGTGGAGGAATTTTTCATATGCTATTCCTGACGAACCGGGGACTTTTGGTGAATTGTCGGAGCAATTCATTCTGGAATGAGATAATATTATTAGGTGTCCTATATAATAAACTTCATTCTTTTGAAGGAAAAAAATTTCATGACATTTTTTTGAATACGGCTTTTTCTGACCGTCCTACGTATGTTTTACAAAATATTAAAAATATGAAAATGGTTATAAAAAGTGTAAAAAATAGTTTCAATCCTTTACCGGTACATTTTTATAAACTTAGACAATGTTTTGTAATCCACATTTAAAAAAAACATTACAGTTTAAGAAAAAATTAAACTACAACCAATTATATTTTTTCTTGAAAATTACTACCCGGCAATTTAAAGAAAAACCTGAAAGAATTTTTGGGGATGTTAAACATTTTAAAATATTTAGAAACATACGTAAGATGGTTAGAAAAATGTCGTTTTTCTGATTTTGATAAATACTAAGTGTACATTACATATAAATTTTTAAAAAATGAAATAAGAATAATAATAAAGTAATAAATCTTTTTTTTTTAAATGCTTATCGTATTGCGTAATAATATTGTGATATTTAAAATTAATAAATATTCACATAATTGATAAGAAGAACTTTGTTTACATCACTGTTTTTAATATATAAATATCTACATGTTTCAGAAGCAAAGCCTCCCTCATTGGGATAAACAATATTAATAATGACACCACAAAATAATTACACATCTTTGGAGGAAATTAATAAATATTCCTTCTCTGACGCCCTCTCCCCCCCTTAACGTTGCACATTGTGACAAACGTAAATGTTTTTCCTAGCCAATAAACCTTAATCCTGAAACAAACATTAAATTTTCGGCAACGTCTTTCCATTTTTACGGTAAAAAATAAGTAGGTCGAAATAGTTTCTAGCAACTTAATGACCGCCTAATTTGGTTCGTAACAACCACCAGTTTGTTGTTTCGCGATCAGTGGCCCCAAGAGAAGTTTTTCTTCTTTCGTAACTCTTGACCGGAAAATGACGGCTAGGGGCCGTGGTGACTTCACATGGTCGACTTATCAGATAGTTCATAAAAGCATTTTTAATGAAGTTAAGAAGGAGAAATTTTCCAACTGTGAGAGTTTGAAGACAGCGTCTGTTTCTGAACGGTAAGCTCTTTGGTTTTGTTTCCAGAAGTGGGTTCTTGATATTCTGATATATGCCAATATTAAAATGTGGTTAATTTATACACACACGGTTTATTGTTACCTAAATAAACCGTAAAAATTAAACTTAATTCATAATCCATTGAAATAGTTTAAACACATTGAAAAAGTTTAAATACGTTAAAAAGTTGAAATATTTTGAAAAAGTATAAACACATTAAAATTGTTTAAATACGGCTGCAAATCTATTATTTTCGTTTAGAATCGACGCGTTATTTGAAATGGATTAGCCTTACAACATTCCTCATTTGGGGATGCAATAGTCCCATTGGCTCCGGCCAGTTAGGACGCCTGTACATAATACTGAAAATAATAAATAAATACTTCTTTTTTAACACGTCTGTTATTGCCATCAAAATTGGGTAAGTTGGGCGATATAAAATACTTGTGTCCGACACAAGTACAGCGCAATTAGCCCTAAGCGGCAATTATGGCTACCTGGTTATCGGGATGCATTAAGTTAATTAATTCATTTTCAAATCATTCTAATTTGATTTACGTTCCGAACTTCACATATACACATTCATCCTAGCCTATTGATTAAATCTTTAAGGTGTCAAGGGTTCATATTAGGAGAGACTTTTAGAATTTGAGAGCACAAAAGAACAATATTAATTGATTTCATTATGTTTTACAAAATTGTAAATAATCTACTCGATACTGTACTATTAATAAATAAGATCCAAGCTATACGTTCGACCAGAGGTACAAGAGATTTCGATTTGTTCTGGAAAGACATAGACATACACCTAAATAATACGGGATATTACATTTTTATACCCAAAACGTCAAGATTGAACACTGAAATAAGTAAACATCACAAGATTGATATTTTCTCAAATTTCATGAATTCATTTAAAATCTCATTACAAAAAGCTATAGCTGATGAGTTTTGTACGTCTTCAGAAATAAAATTAAAATATAAAATTTAATTTAAAGCAAGTAAAATCGTTGATCCTTTTTAGCGTTTTGCCTAAAAAGTTTTAACATCTTCGTTTGTTAGGCCATCGTGCAAACAAACAATGTCGTTATAGCACTATCGTGTTTTTGCACGCACCTCGTTTCAGTGAGATATGTAAATAAACATTGTTATTTGTAACTAAATAATTCATAAACTTTATTGCGTACATCGCACATGTTGTAAACCCATTTATTAGAGATATTTACATGCCAACTATGCATATGATATATTATGTATGATGCTTATATGTAAATATTTTGTTTGTGTTTCTAATTAAAAAAAAATTAAATAATTTTAAAATCAGAGAATAGTAAAATAAATTATTTTTACATGGATACATTTTATATTCAGAACGTTTAAAAAATGTTCTTCATTTCAGGCCACAAGCTCAAGAGTGACCTAACTTTATTTTTTGCGAAAACGATTTAATGGTCTAATCTATACCTTTTCCTTGTATTTTTTCGGCAATTAACTTTAAATTAAATTTCCTATTAACTTTGACTCCTTCCATCGCCCACCCCCCCCCCCCCACCAAATCACCACTCCCTCTACCATCACCTAATTTCTGTACTTGTCTAATTTAAGTTAGTTTTAAGAACGCTCGTCAATGGCACGGTTGTGTCGAAACCGGTAGCGAATTTATTAATCCAAAAATAGCAAAAGTACATAATAAATTAAAACTTCCAAACTAATCTATACCCTCTGTTTGATCTCCATGGAGAAAAATAACACATTTTCACAAGGAAAAAATATGACATAATAAGTACTTCTTTTGAAATAGCGGTTTAGCCATCAAAAACACGCTTAGGTTAATATTTTTAAGTCTTCACTATTCTAAAGAAATCCGCAAAACATGTAAAATTTATCGTAAAATAAGATATAACCCCATTGAAAAAAGTTTCTACTTCTGTCATAGATGAAAAAAATGTACTTTTCAATCGCTTCTTTTTATGTTCAGCAAAATTTGGCGTTAGCTCACTCTTGCGCTAATCTCTTAATTTAATTATGTGACGCGATGGGTGTAGAAGACTGATCCGTTAAATTGAAAAATGAACATCTAAAATAAAGAAAAATTAGATCAAATAAACTAAAACTTGGCAAGCTGCGTTAAAGGTCATATCGATAATGAGGTCATACCAATGAACAGAAGGATCAGCTACTGGAAAGAGTAAACTTGTTTTTATACACTTAGCTTCTGGAGAGAGCACTATACATACTGTCTACGTTCAGGAAATAGGGGATGATTATCTCGGTACCGTCTTTACAAACCACATCAAAACTTGGCCCAGAGAATTAATCTCGCTAACAGATCTATATAAAGGCAGTAGTTTCGTTTATTGAAAATGAACCGGTCAGTGGCTGAGTTGGTATCGCGTCTGGGTCTCACCCGGGTGTCATGAGTTCAATTCCTTGGCTAACTGAGTCCTCCATCACGACACAAGCAACATCTTCCGCTTAATGTGATGGTAGTAGGAGACTTCAAAATATTGTCAGGTTATTCATTAACTGGGAATGTTTGTCTTTCTTTAAAAAATAAATAAAAATTACGCAGATACTTATCTTAATAAACCATTAAAAAAAATTAATCTATAAAAGTATATATTTCGCGACAACTTACAAAAATTTGATTATGTGATGATATCCTCCAAATCCAAATCAAATGTAAATCCGGAGTCTTCAAGTTTTTTTTATTCTGTGTTTTTTATTATATATTTCTGTTCTATGCTTGTGTTCTGTAGTTCTCTCCTACCTATTAGTCATATTTTTGTTCTTTATGAGTTTGTAAATTATTACGTGTATTAGTTTTCGACATCATTCCCGTCCGTATTATTCTCGAAAAATATTAAATAAGTTTCACGTATAAAATCTCTGTATGAAATACCAAAAACTCTCAAAATGAGAGCTCAGGCATCATGAAATAGGCTCAATCTTTTATGTCTGGAATGTTTTGAAAATCAGAATTATTTTAAATAACAAAACGTAATATTATTGATTCAATAATAAATACCAATATAAAAAAGAAATCTGGAAAAGGCATTTGAAACTAGAACATAAAATAACATACATTTCAACAAAATAAGCATCATTTTATTGAATTTAGTCAAAAATAAATTCTATCTTTGAAAATATAAGCCTGTGTTTATTTTGTCCGAGTGGGGTGGGTAACATGAGTACACGTAAGGAGAATACGTTACATACTTAGACATGGTTTGGTATTCGGTTCCTATATTAAATAGTTCATCAGAATTACGCCGTCTTAACAAAAAAAAAGCTACTACAATTTATGTTATACTCCATCCCAAGCGATGGTTTGTGAATACGCCTCCCAGCGCCGATCTGGGTTACAGGAATACCGTGAATATTGTAAAGGGGATGGGGGTGGGATGAAGGAAAGTTTACTTAGTGAGTTTGGTTGGCGCATCTTGCAGCGATAGTCTCTCGATTCCTTGTTCCAATTTAGAATCTCGATATCATCAGCCGCCGATAGATGGTGTTTGGTGTTTGCATTTGAATATCGAATCCCAGTCGATATGGCGGAGATTCTTCCGCGCTTCTGAGAAGAATAAGTTGGAAGCTGGAAGGAAATATTTACGTTGCGTATTTGTTACTTGTTATTCAGAATTGTATTTTACTCACTACAAGTATGTCTCAGTAATTATTACGTATTTTTGTTATTACTTGTTTTCGTGATTTGTATTTTTGTTGCTGCTTCTTGTTATCGTGAAAATTATTACTTGTTATCATGAATTGATTTTGGTTGTTTCTTGTTATCAGTTATCGTGAATTGTATTTTTGTTGTTGCTTGTTTTAATGAATTGGTATGTAGGTGTTGTTTTTTATAATGAATTGTAATTTAGTTGATGCTTTCAACGTGCATTTTATTTAGTTGTTTCTTTTTATCGTGAATTTAATGATTTTAGTCGTTACTTGTTATCCTGAATTATATTCTAATATGTTTGATTTTGGGATGATATGCCGTGTTGCGCATCCTTCTACTTATCGTTCCATCTGCCCTGATAACGGACATTTCAAGGCACTCTGAAACGTTGACTGAAGGAGGAGGAAGCGCAACATGGTATAACGCTTCAAAAATCAAAAACGAAAATACTTTTGGCCGTGTAAATCTCAAATTACGGCCGTATTTTAGAGGCGACTTATTATTATGAATTGTATTTAAATTGTTACTTGTTATCATGAATATTGTAATTTTGTTGTTACTGTATATTAATCTTTTCCACGCCTAGTTCGGAAACTTCCATCCAATCCCAAAACGAAACGCCAGCATTTCCTTTTGAATATTCGAGATTGTACATGTTTCTCCATTGATAGGTTTTAAATAAGTTTACAAATTTGTGTTGTATATTATACATTAATTATATACGTTTAAACATGAAATAAGGATACAAAAAATACATCTGTTAAATATTTATACCCTAAGTTGACGCGTCCATTTCAACGACCGACAATTGCACATGTAAACTTTATACTCGTATGTGTACATTTCTGAAGAACGTTGAGTCCAAACGAAACCGGTCGAATGCAGAAATATATATAAATAAAATAAAGTGGTTTAAAACTAAAACATTTTTTATTTAAATTACAATATAAATATCATCTATAATTATTTTCCATATTTTTGACAGCTACCTTTTTGTATGATTAGAAGGGTCTGTTCGAATTTATTTGCAATATAGGTAGTGTCTTGGATAAACCCATCTAATTTTCATTTATATGGGTCATCTATTGATTTTTCTCTAGTCTAGAATAATTATTCAATTTATTGGAATAACTTATTGAAGCTAATTAACCTCATTGTAATATTTTTAATCACTGATGATAATATTATCCGATTAACAGATGCGATCCTTTTCTTTTAATTTCTGTGACTTTTCTGTTTCATATTTCATATGAGATTTGTCAATATTATCCACCATGATTAAAAACATTGCAATGATTTTCATAAGCATCAATAAGTAAATCCAACAAATTGAACATATTAAACTATTGTTTTCAATAGGAGAGCGTACCAAACATAAATAATAATAAAAATTATTACCCATACATAAATAACTTAAAGAGGAACGGCTGCGCTGCCTGTTTCATATATAACTTAATTTTGGTGTTGAGGCCAAAATACCCATCCAAACTGAATGAAATATTTTTTTTTAATTAAAGGTTTAGTAAATATGTAGTACAGATTAGAAGTATTTTATTTATTTTTGTTTTAAATTATGAAGTATTTGCCATGAATAAAAAAACAATTTTCATCATTTTTGAGGCAACTTAGATGATTATTTGCGGGTTTATTGTATTTAAAAAATATATATATTTGCTATGTAAATATGATAATGGAAATAAAAATAAAAAAAAACAAAACATTTAAAAAAAAACAAAACATTTAAAAAAAAATGTTTTTTCGGGTCGATATTTTAAATTATGTACGGAAAATTTGTGTTCAAAAGTAAATTGGTCGTTTTGAATTTAATTTAAAGCCCACCATAACGCTTATCTTAATATAAATATTTTTTTTAAATTTTATACTTCATTATATTTATATAATTAATATAAAGCAAATGGTGTAAAACTTTTTTTAAATCATCGTTAGCCCATAAATAATTATTAAAGGTGCCTCTAAAATAGTGAAAAATCAATTCCTTCAATGGCCTATATAATGTAAAACAAAATAAATAAATTACTTTTAATCCGTACTAGATATTTACTATACTTTCCAATGAAAAAAAATCATTCTATTTAGGTGAGTATTTTGAATCCAAAATGAAGTTTTGTATGAAACAGGCCACGCAGCCGTTCCTCTTAATATTCGGGCAAAAGGTGTACTAATCAGTAGGATTTTGAGTACATTTATGTTTTTAAAGAGAAACATTCTCGAGTTACGAATTACCTGAAAATCTCCATTTATTTCCACACTAAGCGGAAAATGTTGCTTGTATTGCGTAATGGAGGACTTAAAGGAATTGATCTCACGACGCCTGTGTGGGACCCAGATGCGACGCCAACTCAGCCACTAACCGGTCGTACATATTTTCAGTAATATTTATTACATATTTATTTTGTTTTAGCCCTTGTAATTAATATTACGCTATCTGGTATATTTAAAGGATTTGTTTAAACAGAAAATATTTGCTTAGCACAAAATTAAATTTTAAAGTTCATAATGTTCATTGTAAATAATTTTGGGGATCGTTTTTCAAATATCGTTATTTGTTCAAATAAAAATTTACTAGATAACGTTTGTTTTTTGTAAATTACAACATTTATATGAAAAATATGTCATTATAATATTTGATACATTAATTAAAAACAGGAGTATTCAAAATCCGTTAATTGCTACCCTATTGGAAAAATACATAAAAATGTATTTTTTTCTTTGTGCAAAGGTAACCATTTTATGAACAGATTTTTTTTAAACTAATTACGTAATTAAACCGTGAACCTTTACGAAAGTATAAACATTAAAGGTTTTTTTTTCTCGATGAAGAAATTGATGCAATGTAAATAATCAATTAAAACAACACTAACCAAATTTTCAGAGGTCAGGGGATTTTACAAAATGGTCCTCAATTTTGAAATAATTATTAAAATAGAACATTTTGTTTGGTAATTCGTATGGGTAATTGGTACTGTGTTTTATGGATGTAATGAGAAAATAAATATTATTTATCGTTCTAATTATAACTTTAGACAGACTTTGTACTGGAGGAGGTTACCTGCAGAGCATTCGATTATACTCTGATGCTAACTAAAGAAAATACGAAATAAAAATCAACTCCAAATTAAAATTCAGGTCAAAACTAGCTTGAAATCAAATTGTATTTTTAAGTACATATATTGATCAATTTAATTAAAAATATTTATTTGATACTTCTCCTAACTAAACGTATTGACCTTTACTTTACTTCTATTCACCCAAACGAACCCCCTCACATATTTCAGTTTATTAGGCTTCAAGTTGCCTAGAAATCCAATAGACTTCCATCGTGGCTTCAATTAGACCACTCCATAAGGTGGCCCGCTATTTTTTGTACCGTTGAAACTCGTCGTGTCTCCCACTTGAAACTATAACACCGTAAAGTTGGGTGCCGAGTTTCCGCGTGTTTTTGGGTTATAAATAATGGCAAACTTACCTAACGTGCCAACTTATGAAGTATGGGTTTGTGAAATTACTCATCCTAATTTAATTAAATTGTCCGGATACCTTAACTTGCGAATTATTTGTTGGCGATGTAACAACTTTGTAGTGCTGTCCAAAATTTAAGAATTCCTCGTTAAATACTTTGAGACTGTTCAGTTAGTTCTCATCCGACTGAAATTCTGATAGAAACCGGGTTAATTTAACTTGGTGAAAGAGAAACTTGCTTTATTCAAAGAAGTTTTTTAAGCTGCGCGAAGTTTGTCTTTAGGCCTTTGGGGATACCTAAGTGGGCTCGGAATTATCAAAAGATCATGTAATAATATGGGAGAGCTTCAGACTAGCTTTAAGGACCACCATATTGTGAAATGAGTTTGAAGCTTTTGCAAGTTGTATTATCTTTCCAGGGTAAATGTCAACGAACGTAAATGAGAGCTGTTTCCGCAACCTTCCGGGTGTGCTTTTATTATAAATACACCTTGCTTGACGCTCATTTCCAGAAACTTTGAGGTTGTGTTCATTACAATTTAATAAAAAAAATATTATAAAGTTTTTCCAGCAAAACCATTTACATTTTTAATAAAAACCTTTTTTTGTTTTACCGACATTGTGTAGTGTGAGCAAAACTGTACTGTTTACTAAGTTAGGCGATTCGATTATATTATATGTGTACGCGTATAGGCATTGTAGCGTACGAGTATGTTGAGTCGTGCACAGTATTCACACAGACGCATCGCTTGGGTACTACATGTTTTTCGCCTTCAGAAAAGAAAGTTTAACTTTCGGTGGTTTCTGTTTTTTTTTTTTTTACATGGATACCGCACAAGAGTCTCAACTGCTCCCAACCGTCTGGAGCCAGTGAGACTATGGCATCCCCAATTGGGAAATGTTGTGAGGCTGAAGGTATTGGGAAGGGGAAGGAGAAGGGGTAGAGGAAGGTGGGGAAATACCTGGCTATTAAGATCTGGTCACCAAACACGGCTAAAAGACATTTCAAGCAACGTTTCAATTCTGAATGGTGGTCTTTCACCAGGGCGATACTGAGAGTATCTTCCACTCTGGAACGTGCACAAATATACTATATATTATTTTTAATTAATTAATTGTGAAACGACACAATTTAATTAAATAAAATTTACTTGCGCACGCCGGGATTTGAACCCGCGATTCGTAGTCGAGTATATTATATACTTGTTCTCTCCCTTTTTCGCTAATAACAATAAGCAGGCGTAAGCAAGACAAAATGCTGTTTCTTAGGGCTTGGTCACACGGCGCGATTTTTTCGCTGCTTTTTCGCGTCGTGTGACAAGGTACTCGCTGCGAGTGACTCAACTAGCAGATAGTAAACGTAGCGGCGACTCAATTAGAATATGTATATCCTAGTCGCCGCTACACAGCTCTACTGATACCTCGTCTGACATCTGAAATCACTACTCGCTATTTTAATGTTTTTGATTTGTTTCGTGAATTTTTCAGTATGTACATTTCACCCGCTACTACCTACTCGTAGGTCTAGTACCTTCGTGTGACTTTATTTATGTATTTATTAATTATTAACGCCCGGATGGGTTTTAGATATTTTAAAATTTTACTTGATGCTGTGTACAATACAGAAAGAAAAAAACCTTTAAATTAACAAAAAAAAAACATAATACATAATAGGTACATAAATGTAACATATTTTTGATATATGTGTATAATAGTATATAAGTGAATGACACGGAGAAATTAAAAGGGGAAAAGTTTTTAAGTTACAGATAAAAAACCATTTAAAATATACATACGAGGTGTGTTCAAAAGAAATGTGAATTTTGAATTTTCGCGGGCTGTGTACATTCGATTATCAATTTTTTTGTTATGTTGGTACACATATGTTAGCATTATCAGCCATTTTGGATCAGTGGTTTGTTTTTGACAACTGGAAAAGTTAGTCACGTTTTTGGGTGTTCTTCGAATTTTTATTTAGGTTCGTTTTCCGATTGTAGTGAAATTTTAGATTTGCTTTATTTTCTATGTTCTCATCAGCATTTCTTAAAAAAAAATGATTCTTTTTAGAAAAAAAATTGTTAATCCTATGGAGGAATTTCCTAGTTTTGGTCGGAACTTGATAGCCGTTTTCTGGGGCATCATCAGTCCGATTAAAGCGAAAGATTTGCTTTGATGTTCTTATCAGCATTTCTTCAAAAATTCGATTTTTTACTAAAATAATAAAAAGTAAAAAATCGAAGAACACGCAAAACGTGACTAACCTTTCCAGTTGTCAAAAACAAACCACTAATCCAAAATGGCTGATAATGCTAACATATGATAAACATATGTGTACCAACATAAAAATAAATCGAAACAGCCCGCGAAAATTCTAAATTCACTTTTTCTTTTGAACACACCTCGTATGTGTTAATAGTCTTATGTACAGTATACATAATATACAATTGCGTAATATAATATGATATGTGTGCATGGCATAGTGAAAAAAGCAATGTGTTTTTATATTTCGGATGATGTAAAAGTGAATGTAATATGAAATTGCATAATACATAATATAGTGTATAAAAGGATAATTAAAAAAGTAATTATGCAATAACTCCTATGCGATGCTCTTATAATCGATGCTAAAGGTACATTGTAAACATGCGTAAACTTACATTAAATATGTCTGCTAGAGGTGAATTTGTTTCCAAATGTATGTAGGCAAATGAGTGCATGTATTTGGTAGTTAGTCCGGAATTATTGTTGCAGAATAATATATTTTGCCGAGTAGGTCGATGAGGTACTTTGAAGTCGATTAGTTACAGGAATTCACAGCAGTATAATACGAAACTAATTATTTTCAATTAAAAACTTAAGTCAGTTATTTTTCTTCTGTTTTCTATGATATTTTAGCAAGAATGTATAGTTTATGTGTTGAATTGGTGTGCTTAGTTTGAAGTTAATAAAAACATAAAAAATATTTTTTTATGAATCAGACAGTATGATAGGATGACTTGTCTACTATCAGCTAGAAGAAGTGGCTATCACTCGCCTCGGAAACGTTGAAGCGACATAATCGATAAATAATCAAAAAATAACCCCAGGAAGTTGCGTGAAATAATCGTAAAAAAATGTGTCTGTCGAATATTGTCAAATACCACAATACAAATTTTATCTTAACAAACGAGTTGCAATCTTTGGAGCACAGATGTCAGGTGGGAATGCTGTCCTTGTTCTACCAGTATTTTATGGAAGATGCTCCGAGGAACTAGCGTCATTGATCCCTTCAATATTTGCACACGGTTGACATTTGTCACATGAGAACGGGTCGTTTCTACGACTGGTTCTTGTGTTCAACAGCTCGGCTGTGGAATGATCTACCGGCCTCTGTGTTTCCTACATCCTATAACATGGGTCTCTTCCACTCCTTCCTATCCTCTAAAAGACCCTCCACACAGCATCCCCAAAGATTATATAGGGTCTCCTGTGCGGAGTAAAAAAATTTTTAAAAAAAAACGGTACAGGCAAAATATTTTAAAGAGAGCATTTTGAATGTATTTGAGCACACCGATGCAGTTGCGTGCACAGAGTTTTCATTCAGAGGTAGTAGAAGAAGTAGAAGAAACAGCGAATTAATTGATATAAAAAAACTGACCACAAACGTGGTAAATTTTCACTGGGAATGGCTAAATTTCTGGCTTTATTTATAACCTATTTATTTAATATCCAAAAAACCGCTCATATAACAAATATGGATATATGAAATTTTCATATTCTTTCGACTGCATGAAAGAAAACCAACATACTACGATCATCATTTCATTACTTAAGATGTATTAATCAATAGAGGTACCAGCAGGTGGCACTGATTGCTGGCAGTGAGGGTATATGTTTATATCAAAAGGCATATCCTTTCAGACACTAACACAAACGAGTCGTCACTTGAATAAGCATCGCGCATACATGTACATTTTTTGAGTCGAATAAAGACAACATTTTAATATGACGTGTGCTTCATTTTGCATAATTAGTTCCTGCCTTTGATATTTTATAGTAGTTCGTACGGTGCGACGCACGCGGCGTTTCGATTTCTCAGTTAAAACTACACGCGCGTATTTTTGGAAGTGTAGATTGATTTTGTTGAGATGAATTTATAAATTTTAATGTTATTTATTATTTATACAAGTAACACAGTGCTTATGTACTTATATGGACGGCACGCTCTTGCACCGGTAGCGGTTCAAACTAGTTTGGAACACCAGTCCGCAGTCCACTCTCACCCTGCAGTAGTCCTACGATACATTACACAACTATACCACAAAGAATCTCTTTAAAATGATTAACATGTACCTAATCGCTTTATTTAAATTAAAATCACAATACGAACACGTAATTTTGTATGATATTCCACAGTTATATCAAACAAATATTCACCCGCATTACATTAATTTGATTTCGCGAAATACGTTTTACGGCTACTGCTGGAAAAGTATTCAAATTTTCGCCAACTGCGTGTTTTTGCATTGATTGCAAAAATACAACAACCCTCGTGTTTGATTGCGTCATACATTTATATTCAAATTCACCCCGACCAGCTCACATTTCGTGATTCGTATTTTAAGCAGACCTCATTTCGGCTGTTTGTAGAAAAATAATCAAGCTTTTACGTGATAAACAAGCCTACTCAGCAAAAATAATGACAACGCTGAAAACTCACGAAAGAAAATATAATTTAAAGTATTTAATGAGTCAAATTAAGGACACTTACTAAGCTTTGGGTGGGAGGCCTTATCAATTAAGGCACCTACCTATAACTGCAATATTTTTAAATTAAAAGATTAATAAGTATTTTGTTTAAACCACTATTTAATACATACATGTCAACGTGTTTCTAAACCAATTGTTTCATCATCAGGATACAAAGTACATCGAATTTTTTTTTTTATTAAATAGGCTTTTAACCAAATAATTAATTCGTTATTGAAAATTGAATTGAAAAAAATAAAAATATAAGATCGCGACTGAGACTCGAACTCAGAACCTCTAGTCCATAGGTTCCTTTTTTTCGTTTTTTCTCCCGTAGACCGCTTTGCCGTTCATTTGATTTTCCGTGGACCCCCCAGCCTGTCTATCCAAAACTTTGATACAATACTGAACAAGTGGTATTTATTCACTGCGCAATGTATTGCTGCTGGTATTAAAATTTATAAAAACTGCCCATAAATGTGCCTACGTGAACGCGTTTTGCTTTAAGTGCGCAGTAGGCTTGTCGAGCGAAACTTACCTCTTCCATGCGTGCAGTCTAAATTAACTCCATGGACCCCCATTTACATCTGGTGGACCCCCTTTTTTTCTCCCTGCCATGGACCCCCCGTAAATCTATATGGACCCCCAGGGGTCCGTACGGACCATTTCGAGAACCTATGCTCTAATCTATCCGAGACTGGCGTCTTCCCGTGAGAATCACTAACATTTTTTTATAGATAAGACTGATAAAAATGACAACATTTATCAATTTCTCGGTAGCTCAATTGGTCGTGATGCCAGTCCCTTAAAGAATAAAGATTCTAAGTTCGAGTTTCAGTCGCGACCGAATAATTTTATTTTCTAGTGTCTTCTTCCGTTTCATAATTTCAATGTAAATTATTGATTTTTTAATAATTAATATTATAATAAAGTATAAAGATCTCAAATATGTTAATCCTAAATCGAATATTAAATCATGAATCTCTTGATTGTAATATTTATAAAAAGGTTGTGTCATCTGTAGTTATTTACACGTATACACCCAAAAAACTAACCTAAAAACCTAATCTAACTTAACCTAATTAACTTTTCTTTTATAAATTAAAAAAATAATAATTCCAAAAAAAAATTATTAAAATAAATGGTTAATTCGGTTTTCATGCATTTTTATTTTATTTTTTATTATTTTATATTACTTTAAAAAAGTGTTTCGATTAATACGTGTGTTGAATTATCTGATTACCCCTCGCAACAGACCCCAATTGGAGGTGAAGTAATAAAAAAGTAAAATGTTTTCACTAAGAGCTCACCTCATGAAAGTTTATAATGTTCCAGACAAACAGATTTTTTAATACATGGTTATTTATTTAGTAAGGTAAAATACGATATATTATTAATTAAATCAGAATTTCGTAGAAATATTATGGCAACACGATATGAATGGGGCATGTGAAGTGGGCACTTTTATTTCGCTAAGGAGTTACTTAATTACGTCAATTAAATTATTATAATGTGATTCATAGTAATATGTCTCACGTTGTTATTTGTATCTATAAAAGAGCTCATTATTCGTATTAAATGAAGCTTAAATCAGGGGTGAATTCAACCGTTCGTGGGTCCAATTCCAAAACCAATTTGTGAAATAAATGTGTTCATTTTTAAATATAATAACACGATAAAATGTATAGAAACGAGTGGGTGAAGGTGTTATGTTATATAGCAATTCAAAAATTTGTCGTTTTTTTGTATGAATGAAGATGTTATATACATATATTTCACCTCAAATAAAAACTTTCAGCTCTAATACAGCATGGAACTTTTCATTAATCTAAGAAAGATGTAAGTCGGTTCACGCTGTGAGTACCGAACTCCATCCGACCGGCTTCTGGCCGAACGGTGTACCTACAGAGTCTTACACCCCCTCCAAAATACAAGACATAGTGTGACCGTAGACAGACTTTTAGCCTAGGAATGTTCTCGAAAGTCGATTATCAAAGTTATTTTATTTTAAATCATGACCCATAATTGCCACTATGGCCGTTATCTAAGATTTTTGGTTTAGATACCAAATCGGGTGATATGCAGTTCTGAGAAACAGAAAGTGGTTTATTTTTAACGAAACGTATTTATATACATATCCACGGGGAATTCAAGAAATTGGGGCAGTAAATTAATTGACTTTGCTGCGATGCATTAAATAAATTATTATATGTATTTTTTGGAAACGGTATTTAAATTCCATAAAAGTGTGTTTTTTTTAAACTTTGAAGAACGGTCGCTTTTTTAGCACGGGCCCTAGTCGTGCACGCATTAATGGGAACGGCTGCGGTACCTGTTTCATACAAAACTGAATTTTGTATTAGAGGCCAAAATACCCATCGAAACGGAATTATCTATTTTTTTTATTAAAGGTTTAGTAAATATATATAGTACGGATGAGAAGTATTTTATTTATTTTTGTTTTAATTTTTTCAGTATGTGCCATGAAAAAAGAAATCATAATTTTAGGGGCAGCTAAGAAAATTATTTGCGGGTTTATCGTACTTTTTTAACATTTTTCAATGTTAGTATGATTACATAAATAAAAATATAAAAATAAAACATTTAAAAAAAAAGGTTTTTTCGGGTCGATATTTTAAATTATTTATGGCAAATTTGTCTTCCACCGTAAATTGATCGTTTTTAATTAAAAGTCCAACCATAATGCTTATTTCAATATTTTAAAAATAAAATTAATTTTATATTTTCAAAGCAGATGGGTTAAAACTTTTTTTTAATTTCCGTTAGCCCCTAAATAATTGTTAAAAATGCCTCTAAAGTAGCAAAAACTCAATTCCTTTAATGGCCGATATTTCATGAGGTAAAACAAAAATAAATAAAATACTTCTCATAGGTACTAGATATTTACTAAACCTTTAATTAAAAAAATAGATCATTCAGTTGGATGGGTATTTTGGCCTCCAATCCAAAATTCAGGTTTGTATGAAACAGGCACTGCAGCCGTTCCCCTTAAGAAAATCATTAAATCCGTCCCTTGTGAATATGCTAAATTTAGTTTATATTTCTAGAAAGCAATAAATATGAGTGATATTTTATATTAACTAGCAGTCTACTAAAACCTACACAATATTTTGTGAAATTTGTTGAAACTATTTATAGAAATTGTAATATCATTGGCAGATTTGTTGTGTGACTTTTGTCAACGTACTTTTGAGCGTATTCAAAGTACGTACTATTAAATCCGTCTCACAAAATGATATTAATGTAATACCTTGATTCTAGAAAACAATGAATGGTAGGAATATTTTAAATCAACTGGCTTCTGAAAATACGGATGATATTTCCGTACGATAATATTTCTCCGCGCATTAGAAAAGGATTGTGTGTCGTTTTTCTATCATGGTACGGTAGTTCCCCAAAGAGTACTGAAACAGAAGTAGCGGTTTAATTCCTAAGATACAGGAAAAAAAATCTTTTGACTCGTGAGCGACAAGACGTATTCTCAAAATACTCAGAACAGATATGGTGGTACGGTTGTTTAAGTCATCTCAAAATTTCATGGATTTCTGTCCAAAAATATCAAAATTGTGGTAGATGTAAACTAAAGAAAGATTTAATTCCTCGGTCACCTCACGAGAAGTGACCAAAATAAGATTTCCCAATCGAAAAGCCAGAAGTATATTGATCCAAGTTGTAATACAGAAGGACGGCGCACTTTATGATTTCGTATTTTATTGACTGGTGCGAGTGAAGTTTCCTGTTATTGGGGTTACTAAAGACTGCAAGGTACAAATTTCCCTGATGACAGTCAACCTCCGATAAGAAAGGGTCCAGGAGTAGAAGAATAAGTTAAACAATACAATATTAAAGCAAAGCTCTAAAATATATTTTTTTTAAATGTGAAAACGGTCATTTCAGAGGACTATCATGATACAGGTATGTGCCTAGTATGGTAGTCGCAAAGTCCAAAAAGCTATGAAACGTGTATATACAAAAAAGACAATAAATGAAGGAACCTCAAAATTAAATTTAATTACATATCAAAATAAGAAATACATTGTGTATACCACTGTTTAATATATAAATATCGACATGTTTCAAAAGCGAAGCTTCCCTCATCAGGATTCACAGTATACTAAGAAATAATGACAAGTATAGAAGAAATATGTAAATTATTACATATAAATTGCACATGTCTCGACACGGGAACTCCTCCCAGAGATGAGCAAAGCAAAAGGCATTCTAATATTATTTATATTTAAAAAAAAAAACTTTTTGGTTTGTGAATTATCCGATGCTTAAAGTATCTTCCACTACCAAAAAAACTTTTTATTAATTTATTTAATTAATAATTCGGTGGTTATTTTTGGAGAAGGCTTGATAATGAAACGCCCTGCTTCTGCGATCAAACAGAGTACCGCTAAATCCGCTCCTGACCTAACTGCATACATTTTACTTACATTAAGAACGGAGACACACGCCGGTTTTGCAGACCGGTTTTCTTCGGCTGGTGCTCATCTCTATGGCAATATACACTAGGCGGCACACATACCACGGCACCGGTCGGAAACCGTCCCGGGAATATGCCAGCCGGCGGTCGGCCCGTGGTTGGCGGCTTTTCCCTTCGAAAATCAACTGTCGCGAACTGACAAAATGGCAATTACTTAAAAATGCTAATTCTTATTTAAAATGAAAAGGTGGAGTTAATTTTATCAACACTTTTGTAAAAAATTAAATTATAACAATCTGGTAATAAAAGAATTAATATTCCATTCTTCCAGTTAGCATCAAAAATCTGATTGACAAAAAAATTCAAATACAACATAAAAATTGGATTAAAAGTAATGATGAGGGCATTTACCGGTGCACTCACCAAAATTCTAAGTTATTGATTTAACCATTACAGAGCATATCTTAATATAAGTGGATATTCATAGGTATTATAAAATTATAAAATAATATGCAAAATGACTGTCTCAACACAGGCTACCCTAGTGATGCGGGTTATGTGAAACTTCAACTTATAACTATGCATTTCTGTTATTTACATTATACCTACTGTTATTATATTATCTTCTGTTTTCCTTTTTTATACATCTACTTTATAAACCACTGTACACTTAGATTATTATATTATGCATGTATATTAGTTATAGTTAAATTTAAACACAATAAAGATATTATTATTATATATTATTATTATATTGTTAGAAAAAGATGAATTCTTAATTTTATCAATATAGAGACAAATTATATTTTTATCAGAGACATACGTGACCTCCTATGAAGCTTACATTAATTTATATGTAGCTAGTTTCTAATCGGGATGATAGATATTCTTATCCATTTAATGAGTCTAGTTTTTGGACTGTTAGTTCGTGGTGGAATTCCATTGTATTAGAATTGAAATTAAGACACTTTTGTACTTTCTTCCACTTATTTATTTTCACCAGGACTGGTTTCATCCCACTACGGACATTTTCAGACTGGTAGTTGACATTCTTATGCTACGGTATTTATATAAACTTAGGCAGGGTTACACAACATTGTATCTATATCATGAATGTTTCTATTTTGTTAATTTATATAATTGAAAAGGTTGGTATTTTATTTTGGTAATATTGGGATATTCCCTTCTTGTGGCTTAGGGCTAATGGACAAATATTGATGGTACTATGCTATTTATTATTATTATTAAGTACAAAAGTGTCTTAATTTCAATTCTAACTTATCCATTTAGTTGTTTCTTTAATTATATAAGAAATAATATTAATTCCATCGTATGTGTTCGAGTTTCGGGTGGGAATGTACAACAGACTCGTACAGTGTACAGTAGCTAGACAATCCTGCGAAAACCGACCGGCAGCCGATGTACGAGTATGTATCACATTGTTGAAATAGCCGGCCGGTGGCCGGCCAGCAAAACCAGTGCGTCTGTCTTCAGCCTTACGCTCAAAACAGAACTCAAAAATGTCATTTAGACATTTCCAAATGAATACCCTCCCCACGGATTATTGTTCCCGCTAACCAGCTGACAAAATGACGTGACACTGATGATGACAAATTCTCCGCTATTTGAGGCCAAGTTTAGATATTACTTACCCGGCAGATGGCGCTATTGCCATGTAAATAAGAACTTCATCCCCAGACATTGTCGTTGGTATTGCCATTTCTGAAAAGCGGAAACAAATCCGGCAGCGGAGGCTCTTGCAATAATATCGCATCCTAAATGACAAAGCGGCTGCTATCGACAGCCTTTTATATTGAAAACTGATACAGGGTGTTAAATAGTGATACAGAAGTTTATTACGCTACGCGATATTATTTCCGGAACAAAAATTTGCGCTATTACAATTTATAGACAATTTAATACTATATTCAGAATGAATGCAGGGCTTATGTAAGCGTAGTGAGTGAAATTAAGAAAGGGACGCTTAATGGGTTTGGGATGTGGAGCGGATGAATGAAGAAAGGAGTGTAAGAGGAATATAAGACGTCAATTTGAGTCCGGCCATGTCCAAGAGTCAGAACATCAGAAAGCTATGTATGAGACGATGGAATGTGAATGAAGCAAGGAGTGTATGCGAAGACCGATTTGTTTGGCTGTCCATTCACTCTGGCTACCCCTGCGGAGAAACGGCGAGATGGTCAGTTGGGTAGTACCAAAAATAATTGTTCCCTCACAAATGCTACTAAAATTTATGTTTACCCGACAAAAAAAAAGTGAAATGAGGTAATCGACATTTTAACAATATTATTTCTTATTTAACAACTACGAGTATATTGTATTATCTTATTTCGTGTTTGTTGTTAAGATATTTTCAAATAGCAACATAGAAATGTCGTTATCAGTTGCGTTGACCTGGAAACGGCCGACAGAAAAGCTGGCAGAGCTCACCGTTTCAGCAATGTTGCTACTTCAGACTTCTCGCAAAGAGATCTCTGCTTTATACTAAAGTTGATCTTTTTTTATAAATCACGATTACAAACGTTGTGAAACCGCTCTGTAAGATCAAACATAACAATTAATATCTCGAAACCTTTGACTACAATGCGAAGTCAATTTGAAATCTGTATTATGATAATATTCTCTAAAATAAAATAAATCACCTGTATTCAAACGGTGGAGAAAACGAAACACTTGGCCTTACTTTGTAGCAAAATAATTCAAGCCTCGCCTTGAGTCTCGATATAAAACATTTAAAAGAGCTACACGAGCATTAACAGTAACAACGGCCCTCCTATGTGTGTACATGTATTGACACTTCGTGTAAATTGTATTATAAGACTTGGCAATAATTTGTAAACAAAATTGAAAAAACTTCCCTTATCTGTTCTTGTCATTTGTAAATAGAACATAAGGACTTTGAAGCAACGATATAAAATAAAATAGATGCGCCACGTACGTAATTGAATGAATCCTTTGATTAATTTTAATGTTGCCACAAGCGATGAAATGCGTAATTTAAAAAAAAAAAGGTTTTATTTTAATTTGTGGATCTGTAATTTCATTTAAAGTTTTTAAAATGTCATAATAACTGTAATTATAAACGGTATATTTATTTAAAAAATATTCAGAGCTTCATTATAAGTACCTGTATAAAAATAATATAAATAGATCGTCTGTAGTTATTATTCAATTTATAAACTTTAAAAAAAGGTATTGTATTAAATATGTAGGTACACTAAAACTTAAGTTAAACCTTTCATTTTTTACGTCATCAATTAAAGAACCGCAAAACGCGCACGCACCGCGTTACCTCATCTGGTGAATATTACAGAATCCCTTCATAACATTTCCCCCTTTAAACTGCAAGGCATTCATTAATTAAGGATCTCACAATCAAAATGATTCCTTAGCTATGGTTATATTTGTGTTTCTAAATGATTTCCTGCTTCTGTCATCCAATGAACCTTTAGACATAACGGAAAATCTTTTTTTCAAGTTACACCTCTCTAGAGCTTCCATGTCTGGCTGGTGTATACAGGAGAACCATAACGCTACCCTACGGTATAATATGACGTGCTTTGGTAATGCTGTGAGGCAGGTTAAGGGATCTGTTTGAAAAGGTTCAGTTTAAATAAAGGAGGAAAGTTAGTTACCGGTAGCACTAAAACGAAATTACCATGGCGTTTTGGTCTGGAATCTCTAGGTCAGCGACATATTCAGCTTGTGCCGTGATTTTCATCGTGTGCTGAGATGCTTTGAAATATCTGCATGCCTGATAATAAAATAAGACAACACGTCTGAAGGTCGATTCACATCTCCCAGCATCGCGCAGTGCAGACGCGTAAAGTGACAGTGTAAAGTGGTTTGGTTACTTCCTTTATATATAAACACATTCACGCACGGTGTCGTGTGAATACTCCCTTCTGTTGCTTGCCTTAACTTAACTTAATTACGAGGGTTGTCCGTAAAATAAGTTTCCCTATTTTTTATTAAATACGGAAATTAAAATAAAAATATTTTTTTAAATTCTGGATTATACTATTTTAAATATTGCACTGTACTTAAATTGTCTGGTATACATAATTGATTTATATAAACTGACCGGTCAGTGGCTGAGTTGGCATCGTGTTTGGGTCTCACCCAGGCGTCGTGAATCCAATTCCTCAGCTGGCTAAGTCCTCCATTACAATACAAGCAACATCTTCCGCTAACTGTGATGGTAGTAGGAGATTTTCAAATATTGTCAGGTTATTCGTAACCAGGTAATAATTGTCTTTCTTTTAAACTATTGTTCTTGCCTATATAATCATTCTGTGCCGATACCATCTTTTTTTATTCTACACACATCTGAATAATGGCACTTAATGTAAACTAAACCTTTAAATTGGACTGTCCTAAAATGGGATTTGTTCCTATTTGGTCATTCAAAGTTTTCGCACATTTTTTGTTAAATAATTTGTGTTCCAAATATTATTAAATTCAAAACTAAATGGTTCAAAAAACCCCTGACGACACGCTGATAGCGAGCATGAGAGTCTCATTAACGACAACCCAATATGGGATCACTTTTATAGCACAATCTCCAATCTGATGTATGTTATGTCTTCTGCCTCAGAGGCTTCCCGGGGTGTCGCCATAAAGTTTTCTTAGTGCCGACCTTAATTTTGCCCGATTTTCCAAACGACTTCCCCTCGTTCTGTGAAGGGGCAATTTTTCCTCTGGGCCTTCAACACTCCGGACCCCTCTTGACCTTTTTTCTCGAACATTACTTCAATTTTCTCCTTTTTGCTTAATCTCTTGAGCAGAATGAACCCATTTACATAATTTCTTCAGATCCTTGTATTTTTTAATGTAATATTTATAAGTTAGATCTTGTCACTCAGTGTTGCTTGACTTAAAGAAGCTATTATAAAAACTCGGTTTATTTCTGGATAAATTGTACTTTCTTATTTAAATGTTATAGAGAAAATTGGGCATTGTGAAAATTATTATTACTTAAACAATAAACATCCTTAAAATGTCTTTTCACCGAGAAGTAATAATAAATAATAATATTTCTATGATGTCAAAAATTATATTTTTTACAATATTAAGTGCTGTGGGTACTACATTTTTATTTGACGATGGAGGAAGAAGTCACTATGAATAATTAATGTTCGTTTCTAATGTAAATCCTAATTTTTATTTATTTTTTATCCCGTTGAATTTGACAATCTTGTCCATCCTTATTTGAGGAAACATTCTTTATTGAAATGAATAACGTTCTTTTCAGGTGCTATTTACATAATATATTTAACTATGTACTTTGCTAGCAGTAGCGTGCTTTTATTTATCACCAAAGGAAGGTTGTTTATAGATTTTAAAGTTCGGGTATGAATTGTGCATTAAATATTTGAAAATTGTCAGTTTATTATCATCTTCCGCATCGTTATGGCCAAAATAAATGAGCACGAAAGTTTCCTATCAAATAAATCGAGAAAAAAAAACATTGTTTTTAGAAATTTGTCGCCTTTTTCTTCATATGAGTGAAAGATACTCTCAGTGTCGCCCTGGCGAAAGACCACCATTCGGAATTGAAACGTTACTTGAAATGGCTTTTAGCCGTGTTTGGTGACTAGATCTGAATAGCCAGGTATTTCTTCAGCTTCATCTTCTCCTTCCCCTTCCTCCTTCCACTGGCTTCAGACGGTTGGGAGCAGTTGGGACGCTTGTGCGGTATTCATATAAAAAAATATATATATATCATATATATGTGGTTCGATTTTCTTGGGGTAGGCACAACTTTTCAGCCTTTATGGACTGCACGCCACTGATCAGTAGAGACCTTTTCTAAGGTAAGCAATCGCATTCTAGTAGCATTAAATCAATTTTATCTTGGTGTACCTACACCATATGGAAGAAATGTATAAGTTAAAAATAGACCAAAGGGTAATGAAATAATATTGCTAAATCAGGAGTTCAAACAATTTGCTTAAACCCCAATAATAACAAAAAATATTACGGCACATTGTGGTCTTAATAAATATTATTCGTGAATTTCAAGTAATTATTCATCCGGTAGTATAATACTTACGGAACAATCTGTCCTTCATTTTTGTGTCCGGAGCGTAGTATTGTAGTCGGCCCGCTTTGCCATAATAGTTCCCCAAAGCCGAAGTAAAGTTAAACAACATAAGCCTGAATATTCGCAATACCTCCCTCCTCACCCCCCTCCAGGGTCCAGGGCAGTACTGGTCCGGGGGGATTTGAGATTGTGCCGCTGTTCCGAAGTCCGACTGGTCCGATTTATTCAACAGTTTGAAAAAAATACTTACACAAATAACTTTCGCCTTTATTTCTTGGAAGGTGATTTATTTTGAGTCACGTAATTTCGTATTCGCCCGTGAGGTGATATTTTATCAAAATGGCAGCATAAAAATTTTGAAATAATAATTATTCATTATATTATGTTCGTTAAAATATGTATTGTCAATAATCTGCACGTCCGAAGCAGAAAAAACTCTCGAGTATTGAGCTCAGGCATCAAGAATGTTACACAGCTTTTTACCGTGCGGAATTCCATCGTGAAAACACTTCAATTTCAGCTGGCTACGTAAATTCCATCATGAGGTATGCAGCTTTAAAATATCCATTGAACTTAAGGAAAAAATACATGGAGCTTATATTTTACAGGTATACTTATATCATTAAAGGGAAATTTCTTATAAGATTCTGAATATCGGGTGAAGCCGGAAAGAAAAAACAGCCTGTTGAAATTATTTTAATATATTCATTTTTCGTAACGCTGGAAATCACAGCGTTTTTAAGGGTAAGCACTAGAAAATGGACCTATACATCACTTTTTAGGTTTCCAACTTAAGGAATATATATCTGTAAATTCTACACGGGTAATTAGGAAAATGTGTAAGGTTTAAAAATACAAAAATCCTCAATCTGTAATCTTTAAATTCTATGAGATACCTCCCAAAATAACTGAAAATATGTTCGGTTTGAAAAACAGTGAAATCAATTTTAAAGATTACAGTTTGAGGATTATTATCTTTTGAAACCTTGTACATTTTCTTTATTACCGGTATAGAATTTATTCATAAATAATTTGTCTTATTGTGTTTTTTATGTACTGTGTATTTTTGGATGCTGACCATTAAGTTGTATGCGGTATTTTTAGATGTATTATGAGCTATCGAGGGGATTTATAATTAAAATGACCGATTTCACCTAATTTCCAGGCCTACTTTGAATACTATTCGTTCGCCCCTGTCCGCTGTCCGCTGTCCGCTGACTATGAATATTTGTGGTCTGCCTCGCCTCACGAACTATTAATGTTTGCGATATTGAAAGCTTTCAATACAGATTTGGTAGAAAAGCTGAAAATCGAAAGCAGTGTTCCTAACTTTAAAATGTCTATCTAGCAAAATTTTTATAATTTACTCTCCAGTGTGTTTTATATCGCGTTTTGCTGTGTATTTTTGAACGTATCACAAAATCCGAGCTCTACATTGTTTCTTTATGTGAGTACCACACAACAGTCCCAGTTGCTCCCAACCATCTAGAACCAGTAAGACTATGGCATCCCCAATTGGGGTATGTTGTGAGGCTCAAGGAAGTGAGGAGCGGAAGGAGATAAGGAAGAGGAAGGCGGAGAAGAACTGACTATTCTGATCTGGTCACTAAATACGGTGAATCCATCTCAAACAAGGTTTCGATTCTAAACGGTTGTCTTTTACCAGGGTGATACTGAAAGTGTCTTCCACTCTGGAACGCTCCGCAAATATACTATATATGATTTTAATTAAATAAATTACGTAATAACACAAATTAATCAAATGAAATTTACTTGCGCACGCCCGCGACCTTCGGATTCGTATGCATGGATCGTAACCACTCAACCACAGAGAACGTCAAAATGCATTAGGTATGCCAATAATTATGTATGTATTAACTGCTATGATTTAAATATTCAGGCTCAGATTCGAACTGTGTTAGTAATATTTAATAATATTTCATCTCCAAAAATTGTATCACGACTATTGCCTTAGTAACATTATAGCGTGTATTTATTTTTCTTCCCTTGTTTAAATGCTATTATTTTTCGAATTAAAGCATTGTGTTTATATTACCAAATTTTTCGAATTTTGCAATAAATTATTACTTAAGAATTTAACTTTCAATCTCTATATATAAAAATAAATGTTTGTCATTCTGTCTGTCTGTCTGTTTTAGATTTTCTCGAAAATTACTCCGCCGGTTTTGCTGAAAATAGCACAGTTTATTTGTATTAGTGCTGGGAAGGTTTACCGTTTTAGTTTGAATGAAATCCAGCATGAAAATCTGTTGCTATAACATTTTTAAATCAGTGTGAAAAACATTGTACCCATCATGTTGTATTGAGATTAGCCAATAGATATACAACTCTGGTTAGCCACAGATTACATATTCAAAAGAACAAGATTTATTTGGGTAGAATATTTTAAATATGGAAAACAAAGCAAAAAGGTACCTACTTAAGATTCGTTTTTATGTTTTGAAAAAATAAATGTTTAGAATGAAACGTAATTATTTTTTTCATTGTTTCTTTGTTTACATGTAATAGTCGTCACAGGCCAGTGCTTTCGCTGTCAAATTAGTTATGGTAACCAAACGACAAACAAGAATGTACAACTTCATAACTTTATTTTTTATTTTTTAAATCCCAAGCAAGGGTACATATCAGTTAGTATATTATGAAAATCGCAATCTAACTTACCAGTATTTTTTAGACGTCGAAATAAATCTATACAATCCCTCTACCATAAACATCCCAACATAACTGTGATAAATTTTTTTAATCTTTAAATTTAATGATAACCATTATTATTATTTTTTTCCAATAACTTATTGAAGCCCATAAACCTCATTGTAATATATTTTTAATCATTGAAGATAATATTAACATCTCTCAAATTGAAACATGAAACCTGTTCACGCCAGTTCATAATTATCGGTCACCTCCTTGGATTCCAAATAATTGCGTGCGATTATATGCATCACCCTTTCCCCGCTTCCCCCCCTTTTTGACCTACTGCCTCAGTACAATTATAACCGACGAAAAAACAAGTTCCGCCAACGATTGGAATCGCCGCCGCTGAACTTTAACCTCGTCACGGACCAGCATAAGGCCGAATATCCACTGAAACACAAGTGAATACTATATGTGCAGTCAGTGAATTGATGAGCCTTTGTTGCCCTTAACTGGATTGTTCCTTTCCTGATGCAATAATCGCAGGTCCTTCATACCACCGTGATATTAAGTATTACGACTGGCATCCACATGCACCCACCCGCTAGCACAAAAGACACATAAAAGAAAAGACAACGGTGGCAAGTGAGACTCAAGCCCAGGACCTCGTGATCTATCTGGGACCTGCGCTCTAATCCACTGAGCTACTGCTACCCCATTCCGTTCCGTCATTTTTATCGGTGTCATACTTCGATTTCTATGAACTGTCAATATCATCTTCAATTAATTCCCATATATATTTGACTGTTATCATACAAGATTCTACGCGGTGCCTCGGATATACATATCCGGTATTTATTTATATGGGACATCCGTTGACTTTTTCTATAAGTCTAGGATTAATATTCGTTGTTTCATATTTCATTTTGAGAGTCGTTAATATTATCTTCAATATAAATAAAAAATATGGTTCGTGTAAAAACTCATCTTTTTAGTTGTATCGATTACTTATAGGGTAATGAAACATTATTGACAAATAGTTCTATCGAACTGAAGATTGGAACAAGTTAGTATCTGAATTGAAAAATTCTAACAATCTTCTTCCATCCTTGCTAGAAAATAAATTCAACCTTATTGCTTTATTAGAATGGGTATGGAGTATCTATTTGTGACCGGGAAATTTCCTACGTTTCTGAAGAGGGTTTTAAGGAGAAGTATTGAAAAATACACAATAGTCTGAGGGCATCAATTTCAGCACAAAATTGAGGATAACTCCCAGATTCGAAATGGAAGAAAGAAGTCATAAATTCTCATTGTGTCTATTGAATTAAACTACAGCGTAAAATACAAAAATTGATTCGCGCCGTATTCTTGAATGTTACTTCGGTGATAATATGTTATTCGCGTATTGAACTGGATTATTAAAAGAGGTCATCTAATTATTGCTACCTGCTTTAAAATACATTCTTAGACATGCCTATTCAATTTTGAATCTTTTTCTCTAGATATACAAGTATGCAATCCAATTTTTATTTTTACTTTTACTTGTATTATAAAACTTTCAAAACATAACATATATATATTAAATTATTAAGTTTTTCTTGTTTTTTTATACGAATATCCCAACTGCTCCCAACCATCTAGAGCCAGTGAGACTATGGCATCCCCAATTGGGGAATGTTGTGAGGCTGAAGGTATTGGGGAGGGAAAGGAGAAGGGGAAGAGGAAGGTGGGGAAAATACCTGCAACGTTTCAATTCTGAATGGTGGTCTTTCACCGGGGCGATAATGAGAGTATCTTCCACTATGGAACGTATGCAAATATACTACATATAATGTGCACTTTTTTTATTATTGTATTTATTATGTTATTATTCTATAAAATACCCAATCGGGCATACTAAAGGTTTGCTGTATTGTAAACACGCTTTACAACTGTTCATGTTTTACAACATCGTAATAATTATAAACCTATTACCCACCCATTGCGCTGTAACTAGCTACTTACGCGTACATAGTCTCAGCGTTCTTACTTATTTTATACTTACGTTATTATATTATGTACTAAGCCACTTATTATACTCTTTTGTACAACCTGCATTTATAATGTAACCACGCGTAAAACTAATATTCATTACGCTGTAACTACTTTCTTGTATTGTACCTAATTTCTGCTTTTACACTCTCATTATTATTGTTTGTACTATATTATTATACTTCTTTGTATAACTATGTGATAGATGTATCAACATGTAAAAGCCTTCTAGGCGTGAATAAATAAATATAACATAAAATAATAATATCTTAGGATTTCCTTTCCATATCTTTGTTCTTATATATCATTTTCGAGTTCTGAATTCCCCGAGTATGCTCCTTTGGCAGAACAAATACTGCTTAGTTTAAAGGACTCTTACAAATGTTTGGCAAATATATTTTTTTAATAAACAGTTCCTCCCGCTTTTACAGGTAACATGGATAAATCTTGCTTTCACTGCATTACTATCAGCAATCAGTGCATTTACATTAGTTTTAATATGTATTTTAAAAGTTGAAGTGGTTAATTTGTTCAACAAGTATAAATAGCACCGTAAACTTGATGTTTCTTAAATTGCCATTAATGTTTTCTGGAAAAGTCAAAGTTATTCTCAACAAATTCAAATGGATGACTAGTCCTCTCCGCTTCACTGTTTTTTTTTTTACAGTAACTCCACACAGGAGGCTTTGAGGGGAAAAAATCCCTCAAGGCATATATCATCTTTGGGGATGTGTGGAGGGTCTTATAAAGGATAGGATGGGGTGAACTCGGGTCTTGAAGAGATCCATGTATAGGAGGGAAGAAACACAGAGGCCGGCAGATCATTCCACAGCCGAGCTCTAGAACACAAGAACGAGTCGTAGAAGCGACCCTTTCTCATGTGACAAACGTCAACCGTGTGTGAATGTTGTGCGCGTCGTGGCGTGTTTCCCGACAATGCACCGGAGTCGAAGGAATCAATGACGCTAGTTCCTCAGAGCATCTTCCATTAAAATACCGGTAGAACAATGACAGCATTCCCACCTGATGCCTGCGCTCCAAAGATTGTAATCCGTTTGATAGGCGAATCTATCATACGAGTCAAGGGTTTTTTACAGATATTTTGGGACTCCCGACCAGAAGTGGCTGCTAAATTCGATAATGGGGCACACTTCCGATTTGTACAGGGTCAGCAGTTGTGTATTATTAAAGTATCTGCGGGCACTGTACAATACGCTCAGCTTCTGAGAGACTAACTTTACTCTGGCTTCGATGGAGCTCCCATGCCTGAGCTGGTCACTTAAGGTTAGACCAAGCACATCAATGGAGGACTTGTCGGGAAGATTGCTTCCATTAAAGGAGACTAGATTGTCATTTCGATCCCTTTTAAACGTAATCAGACACGATTGAGTCTTAAATCAATTTGAGTGCACCATAACAAGATCTTCACTTTTCACGGAATTGAAGAAGTTGGTTAAGAGGAACGGCTACGCTGCCTGTTTAATACAAATTTTGATTTGAAGTCAAAATACCCATTCAAACTGAATGATACATTTTTTTTAAATTAAAGGTTTAATAAATATCTAGCACTTATGAGAAGTATTTTATTTATTTTTGCTTTAAATTATGAAGTATATGCCATGAAAATCATTTTAAAAGCAACTTTGAAAATTATTTGCGGGTTTACTGTATTTTTTTAAAATTATTCTATGCTATGTTAAGAAAATTCCGGAAAAAAATATAAAAATAAAAATAAAACTTTTTTCTTGTTGATATTTTAAATTATGTACGGCAAATTTGTGTTCCAAGATAAATTGGTCGTTTTTGATTTAATTTAAAGTCCACCATTATACCTATTTAAAAAAAATAATAATAATCGCCGTTAGCCCCCAAATAATTGTTAAATGTGCCTCTAAAATGGCAAAAAAATCAATTCACTTAATGGCATATATTTCATAATGTAAAACAAAAATAAATAAATTACTTCTAAGCCGTACTAGATATTTACTATACTTTTTGATGAAAAAAAAATATCATTAGGTTTAGGTGAGTATTTTGACCTCAAATCCAAAATTAAGTTTTGAATGAAACAGGCCGCGCAGCCGTTCCTCTTAACGATGCACTATCAATGACAATGCACTGTCGACTATACGCAATTTCCACCTGCGGCACTGACTCGTCTAGTTCCACAGTTGGAATGTATTGTTAAACATTAGTGTGAATTATTTAGTTTGCAGGCGAATCAATACATTTTCGCTAATGGTTCCAAGAATCCACGTGATATTGACTGCAATAAGTGCACTGGGGATACAATTATCTTATTTTATTTACGGGATAGAAACATGTATCTTCGGTCCATTGCTAACTATAATTTAATAGGGATTAATATATTTTAAATGACCTACATGCAATCAAAATCTATTACCAGTGATAGAGTGATCTTTTGGATTTACTTTTATGTGAGAAATATATCCACAGCTCAAATACGATATCGTCGTTCGACATGCAATTCCGCGAATATGTCATAAAACGAGGTTTTTTTCAGAATAGAGAAAAAACTACTACACATACAGGCAATTCGCTTTAAAGGGATTCTTGCTGGTGTAGTGATATACGAGTACTGTAATCGTGGGAGTAATGAAGCAAGAGGGGGCTCCAGGCGTGTGTTTCAAACTCGTTCAAACCAGTTTGAACCACTATCGGTGTGCACAAATACATTCAAACGTGCGCTCTTTAAAATGATTTGTCTATAATCGTATTGTCCTTGGAAGTGGTATTACATATTATTGTCAAAAAACTAACATTTTAACAAATATTTGGCATTCCGTGGACGAGCGACGATATCACTCATGATAATGTATTTGATTATTTAATCATTGAAGAAAATAATATTAACATAACCTAAATGAAACATGAAACCGAAAAAAACAACAGAAAATGAAAAGATTTCAGTCGCAACTAGGACTCGAACCCGGGACCTCTGCCTATCCGGGGCAACCGCTTTAATAACTTAGCTAATAAGACCAGTTCAATTGATGTAATCTTCATCGATATCATATCTCAAATTCAAGATTTATTAATATTTTTCACTATTTTTTTAATCATATATTATTGGCAGCTATGTTTATGATGATTACAAAGTTCTTCACGAACACAATTGCAAACTAGACAGTATCTCGGATGAATATCCGATTTTTTTTTTTATTTCAATGAGTCTATTGACTTTTTATAAAAGACTAAAGAATATATTCAATTTTTAATTATCAATTATTTTTATTGAGATTTTAAAACCACATTGTAATATTTAATAATTGAAGAAAATAATTTTAACATAACCTAAATGAAACATGAAACCGGAAAAAAAAAAAAAAAAACTTTTTTTTCATTTCACGGGTCATGGGTTGGGCAGTTAATAAGCTGTGTGACCAATGACATGTGATTTTTTTTTTTGTATAATTTTAAAAAAAATTACTTCGATAACCTACATACCACTTACTTCAATTAAACCCAAGAATCTCTGATTAAAGTTTGTCGGGGTAGTCCTGATACGCCCTGTTTTATGTGGTGAAGAAAAGATGGATGAAAGGAGAACATGAAATAAAGAAACAACGATGTAAAACATTCTACTAGTATTATTATTAAATATATATATTACTATCATTCAATTATTAAATATATATATTACTATCATTCAATTATTAAATATATATATTACTATCATTCAATTATTAAATATATATATTACTATCATTCAATTATTACATATTAACTCAATTACGTGCCGACATGAGAGTAGAAAAAAGAAGAATGGCGGAATAAATAATGTTTTATGAATAAAGTAAAACGATTTCCAACCCAACAAGGGTTTGATGTACTCGTACATCTGTACATTGTAAATGTATACATCTGTACAATGTAGATACACAACTTTTTATATACTTAAGTTGCTCCAATATACAATTGATATCGGAGGATAAGTAAAAAATGCGTTTGAAAAATAGTCGTCGTATTCGGTGCTTGTTCTTGGAACAATTGAAAATTGTGAACATTTTCCAATATCGGGATATTTGGAAGAGTTAGTATGAGCGCGTATTTCGCAAAGTGCAGTGGAAATAAATTATGTTAAATATATAATAATCGCGTGTATTGTAATATACTTGAAAGGAACAATATGACTAACCCCTTTATTACAAAGAGTTATTCAATCATAATTTCTCCAACGAACGCTGCAAGAAAACAACACGTCAATATTTAAAAAAATGTAGTTGCAAAGTAATGTTGGGTGACTTACATTGGCAGGTCTCGAAGATGGGGTAAACAAGGTAGTATATTTTCGGTGAACGTGGGGTGCCTTGGTTGTTTCTGCTTCTAACGTTTTACTTCTGTGTTCACCCCTGCCTGGAAAAAATAAAACAACCTTATTAATTTAACAAACTTTAATTTTTTTACCTACCTTATATTACAAACCCTGTGTACTGGTACCGGGCCATTGGCGTGCATTGCTTTTTGACTAAGGGTAGGCTGTAGTTTTTCAGGTCTTTATTTTTTTATGCCATAATGTATAAAAGGTAAGGTGCTCGAGGCAGATTGCAACTACATATTAGATATTTATGACTTATTGAAAACCCTTTCCACTTTAGTATAAAAGCCGAAAAAGTTTTAAATCATTATAATGGAATTCCACCACGAATTATCAGTATGAAAAATAGAAATATTAAATCTTGAACCTGCAGAAACCATTGGTTGGGCACCACATAATTTGATTTTTATATATTAGAGTCATATTTAATATCGTTTGAATAATATTTATATTATTTTTATAAACAACATTTTTTTTACATATTCTCTCCCTTGTGGTGTTTCCAAACTGCACAACAGAGGTCAGGCACGTGCCCATTTGCTGACGATTGACGGTCAGAATAAATCTCTTTAGTATTGCATTCCTTCTTATGGAAGAAA
>JAHDVE020002105.1:0-19448 GCA_022606495.2 Halesus radiatus
TAATAATTTCTTGAAAATTTTATGAAATGTAGTACACGAATAAATTAAAATGTTATTGTTTTAATCATTTCTTGAAAATTTTATGAAATGTGGTACACGAATAAATTAAAATGTTATTGCTTTAATAATTTCTAGAAAAATTTATGAAATGTAGTACACAAATAAATTAAAATGTTATTGTTTAATAATTTCTTGATGAGTAATGATTTTGTGGCGTCATTATTAATGTAATAAATAAGAATAACTTATTTTAATTTATTTAATTTAAGTGTTATTATTAAGTTCTGCCTGTATTTTAGTGTTTTATTATTATAACAGCTATTTCATTATTAAAATTTGATTAACATTAAATTTTGAAAAAATGGTGTTCTCCGAATTAAGCACCAAAACAATTAATAAGAATGACTTTGTTTAAACCACTCTTTTTAATATACAAATATCTACATGTTTCAGAAACAAAACTTCCCCCATCAGGATAAACAATATACTATATATTTTATTTTATAGAAAGTTATTTTTATTTACTATACATACAAATAATGTTATTTTAATATATCAATTCTACGAGAAGGGAAATATTTGAAAACAGTTTTTAAAGTTTTTACACAATGACCTAATCTGGTAAACAATTTTAGTATAATACTTCAGATACATTACCTCGCGGCTGTTAATAGTGACGATTATTTGTAATATTTAATAGTTTACAGCACATAAAATTAACGTTTTTCAGAAAACTTTCACCAATTTAATATTAAAAAAAATTCTCCGTAAAAGCTCGATGAACTTTTTCGAACATTCAGTGCGAATTAGGAAGTAAAAAAAAAAAAAGCGAAAATGCAATTATCAAATATTTGCATTTCACTCGGCACAGCTGAATGCGATCAGCTCCCGTTAGTGTGGGTAGGCACCGTTTAATTATGGTTGAAGCGGACAGTTGTACGGATGAATGAAGCGAGCGAGGATATTCCATGAGCTTTTAACAGAACGCACTTACGTAGGTTCTCATCGTCATATGTTTTGAAACACGCTTTATTTTACTATCACAAAATATAATCAGGTACTAGGATATAACAATTGTGTTAGTACGGAACAGAAAAATATAACTTTTTATTCATATTTGAAGAATCATTTAAACGGCTTTTTGTCATTTTGTAACTTCAGATTTTTGTTTACATTGCGCACCGACTTTCTTAACTGACAGTATTTGAAAAAATACGTTTTTGCTATTAGCGACGTATATTAAATTAAGAACAGACTTATAGAAATTTCAGTATTAGAGTTAAGGAACACCTAAGGTGTTTAAATAATAACAACTAGTCTGAATTTGAAAATCATATTTGAGAAACTAATCATTCATTTGATATAAATAAAGGATAAAAAATTTACAATTTGCCAATACAACCGGTTAACAATTAGATAAATTTGAAATTTTAGAAATAAGAAAGAGCGTTAATAGCAAATTAAATTTAATAATCAATTTTTTTTATTTATTATCTATCTCTTGAATTTATATTAATATTAACAATAATAATAATTTCTTTCTTAATTTCTTATATAAATTTGTTATTCAATGTAATTATTTTTTATTAGCATTTTTGATTAATTACTAATAACAATTATTAATAACAAAGCAGATATATTGCGGGTATTTAGTACTGTTGCATCATCAGACTGAACGCCAACGACGGTAACTAGTACCCTACTACCTCGCGTACACTGAATAGGAAGCAATACTGTAAATATAATAATGGAGAAACTAACATTGCAACAAAGCAGATATATTGCGGGTATTTAGCATTGTTGCATCATAAGACTGAACGCCAACGACGGTAACTAGTACCCTACTACCTCGCGTACACTGAATAGGAAGCACTACTGTAAATATAATAATGGAGAAACTAACATTGCAACAAAGCAGATATATTGCGGGTATTTAGTATTGTTGCATCATCAGACTGAACGCCAACGACGGAAACTAGTACCCTACTACCTCGCGTACACTGAATAGGAAGCACTACTGTAAATATAATAATGGAGAAACTAACATTGCAACAAAGCAGATATATTGCGGGTATTTAGTAAATAAGTTGTATCATCATCAGACAGAACGCCAACGACGGTAACTACAAAACTGCTGCATTACCTCGCGTACACTGAATAAGAAGCAATACTGTAAATATAGTAATGAAGAAACTAACATGGTAACAAAGATATATATATTGGTGGGTATTTAGTATTGTTGCATCATCAGACTGAACGCCAACGGCTATAACTAGTACCCTACTACCTCGCGTACACTGAATAGGAAGCAATACTGTAAATATAATAATGGAGAAACTAACATTGCAACAAAGCAGATATATTGCGGGTATTTAGTACTGTTGCATCATCAGACAGAACGCCAACGACGGTAACTAGTACCCTACTACCTCGCGTACACTGAATAAGAAGCAATACTTTAAATATAGTAATGAAGAAACTAACATTGCAACAAAGCATATATATTGCGGGTATTTAGTATTTTCGCATCATCAGACTGAACGCCAACGGCAATAACTAGTACCCTACTACCTCGCGTACACTGAATAGGAAGCAATACTGTAAATATAATAATGGAGAAACTAACATTGCAACAAAGCAGATATATTGCGGGTATTTAGTATTGTTGCGTCGTCACACTGAACGCCAACGGCAATAACTAGTACCCTACTACCTCGCGTACACTGAATAGCTACTCCCTAGAAATGTGATATGTTTTTAAATGGTGGAGTCCCAACTGCTGTTGGGTCACAGCTAGGATATGGTGTGAAGCTTTGAGAGTAGGGAAGGAAAGGATGGGAAGTAACCGGTTTTTTAGAGCTGGTCACCAAACATGGCTAAAGCCATTTACAGAAATGTTTCGCTTCTGAATGGTGAACTTTTACTAGGGCGATACTGAGAGTAATCTACCCTGTTACACGCTCAGCCGAGATATTATATATATAATTTATTGTTCGCAGAAACGGCCACATGCTGACTCACCGGAACAAGAAACCATTCGAATGTAGAGCGGAGGGATGTGGAAAGTCCTACTGCGACGCGAGATCCCTGAGAAGGCACGCGGAGAACCATCATGGGGCGCCAGGTTAGTGATATCATTCATCACTTTATTTGTATATTCGCCGTGAAGCTTTTCAATTACAAGTTTGCTTATCGTATGAAATAATCATAGATGAAAGTAAAGTAATATTAAATAAAACTATAAAATTTCATAAAAGCAACATCTCTAATGGTGTGGAAAAGATAACGACAAAACTGTATAAAGATTGCGTAAGCGGTAATATTAATTGTAACGATTGATACGTAACTAAAATTTTAAAGATTTACCTGTACAGTGTCATTACTTAATAGTTCTTCTGACAATATAATGTCGTCAGAGACATGCCTCAGTCAATCGGAAAGCAAATTTGACTGGCTCCTTTGGTTTGTTGTGCAAAGGGTAAAATTGTCATAGTAAATATAACCAAAGAACTAGCAAAACTTCTCGGAATGGTATCCTACTTAACCCAAAACAGTTTCACTTATTATGTGAAGGAATGGGAAAAATGGTAATGTTAGGAACTGAAACCCTGGCAAAGGCCCCGGGCTTAGGGTAAAAGACGACATAAAATATAAAGACTTATCTAGGAGTCCCATTGATTTTGACCTAGCCGACTAGCTTTATCGGAAATAGTTTAAACGGCGTTTAGAGCTGTGAGAACTCAACTTAGCCTCAAAAAGGCGTGGGCATCTCAGAATTACAGTTAACTATTAGCCTAAGATGGAAATGGATATTCAACTATAAATTAGGCACACAGGTGTGTAATGAATATCGGTATAATGTACAATACAAACATTCTGTCAGCTTGATAGCTACACAAACCCACTCTCTCTCTCTCTCTCTGTCTAAGTGACGAAATGTCGTTCGCATAAACACAATTACATGGCACAATAATAAAATAAGGTCGGGGTTGCCGACTCACGGGATAGCGAAGTCATTCTGTAAGCTCCTTGACACTGCATTTACTTTATAACAATCAACAGGTTAGCATTTTACACGGCCGCGGGTCGCGAGTGTGACACACGCGCTATTCGGGCAGTAATTCGCCATATTTCTATTGGCTAATACTTTTCACATATGTAATAGAGTTCAGGAAGTATTCCAGCAAAGTTTGGACTAGGTTGTTAAACCCTTGAAAGAGGTTTGAACGCACTCCGTGATGAATACGACGCAGCCAGCGACGGCCATGTTGAGAGAGCGCGACCATTGCGTTTCGCGACCAAAAAACGTGCTCCGATAGTTGCGCATTGCGCATGCGTGCAATTATAAATTTAAAATATTCACTTTGTAGGTAAGAACTTAAAACGGGGTAGGGTATTTCTAACTTTGTAACGTATGCAATGTAAAATATATATATATTAACCAAAGATCACAAACATGTTTAAGTGTTGAAATAGAGGAACGCAATCTGAATAGTATTTATTTACCATATTAAGGCCTTATTTTATTATTTTCTCAGCAACAAGCAACGCTTCCTCTCCGCAAGGAGGTTCCTGCATCCAGTTCAGGGGGCGGCAGTAATGGAGGGGGCAGTGGAGGCGGCAGCGGGGGCGGCATCGGAGGCAACGCCAGTGGCAGCACCGGCGGCAGCACCGGGAGCAATATCGGAGGCGGGAGCTCCAAAGAGACGGGGGCCAGCAGCCCTGTCAGCGCCAAGGGGAGCAGCCCCAAGGGGACCAGCCCGCTGCCATTACACAAGGTAGATCGCTATTTATAAACTCTAAGGCTGGAATGTTTCACAGAAATCGGCTAATCAAATGTAAATAAAAAAGAAAATGGCGCTGATTGGCCATTTAATTACAATGTTAGGTAATTTCTTTGAAAAACTCCATTATTAGACAAATGGACTTGAAATGTTTCAATGCACTGAAGAGATACACCGTAATAAGCGTGTTGTGGGCGTGTCTGTGTGCCCGAAGTAAGCTCAATTTCACCTTGCTTCGGGTAAAACCACTGATGTCAGAATTAATAGACTTGCTCTAAGTACTATTTCGACAGCTGGAGGCAAGGGTCACGTGACACCCATTTTGGCCACTGACTAATTCAATGCCGTCCACATTTGTTTCTCGTAATTTTGACTGCGGTAAGCAAATTGTAAAACATTTATAAAAAGGGTCAAACTAAATACTCTAACATTTGGTTTTTGTAAACAAGCCGAACCGTTTTACTAATTTGCTGTTCTACTTCATTTGGCGGCTTGCATAGCTCGCCCCTCACCCCTCTTATTTTGGTTTCTACCCCTCGCGTGTTAGGGCATCTCTATGTATTATTTGCTCGGTGGGTAAAACCGAGAAAACATTTTTAAATATCGATTTTTTTTCTTTAACAGATAATAATCGATATATGTATATATACTTTTATTTTGTTAATGTGTATACCCACCGCACAAGAGTACCAACTGCTCCCAACTGTTCCAAGTCAATGAGATTATGGCATTCCCATTTGGGGTATATTGTGAGGCTAAGGAGAGCGGAGAAGGGGAGGGAAGAAGATGGGGAAGAGGGTAGGTTGTGAATTACCTGGCTTTTCTTTTCAAATCTGGTCACCAAGCAAAACTTAAGCGATTTAGAGCAACATTCTTTCCTGAGGCTATTCTGGCCCAGGGACGATACTTATATCACCATTTGAACCCATTTGAACTTGGGGCTTAAGAGTCAAAAAGTTCTTATGTGAATTTGAAAACCATTTTCTCTCAACAGGAATAGAAACGGCACTACATGCGTTCAGTGGTTAAATTTTAAATGTTTTCTTAATTAAATAGTTTATTTTTTTGAAAGAGAAAGAGGATTGCAATATTGTATTATGGATACCATGATTACGGCCTTCCATTTGAGGGGTAAGGCTCGACTACGAAACCGAAGGTCGCGGGTTCAAATCCCGGCGTGCGTAAGTAAATTTTATTTAATTAATTTGTGCTGTTCAATTAATTCATTTAAAAATAATATATAGTAAATTTGCGCACGTTTCAGAGTGGAAGATACTCTCAGTATCGCCCTGGTGAAAGACCACCATTCAGAATTGAAACGTTGCTTGAAATGGCTTTTTAGCCGTGTTTGGTAATCAGATCTGAATAGCCAGGTATTCCCCACCTTCCTCTTCCTCTTCCCCTTCTCTTTCCTCTCCACAATACCTTCAACCTCACAACATTCCCCAATTGGGAATGCCATAGTCTCACTGGCTCCAGACGGTTGGGAGCGGTTGGGACTCTTGTGAGGTATTCATATAAAAAATAAAAAAATGGATAGATCGCTATTTTTAACACAACCGAAAAGGATTTCTCTTATTACTTTGCTTAACTTCAGAATTAACAACTCTTAAAATTTTCCGATGAAATTAATATTCCCGTTTGCTTGTTTTTGTCTGGAAGGTAATGGGATTACAACAAAGGGCTCTTATGAATGGGGTATTATCAAATATTTCAAAAGCAAAGCAGAAAACAGAGATAATATCTAAAGTGATTAGTTATGAATCGATAAGGTAAAAATTATATTAAATAAATTTGAGTATCGTTTGTGTTTCACAAAAAACCTTTATTTTTAGGTTAGCATATTCTTTTTTTAAGTCAAATTTGGAAAGAAAACCGAATGAACATTAGAGTTTCATGTCAAATCTCATTTTTACGATTCCCACGAGAGAAATTTAGCCTACAAATCCCCTTCTGGTTTTTAACTATCTTCTTTTCCTATTTATTTCCAATACGAATCAAATAACGAAATAACCTTTTAGAATGGGTAATTATAAAGAGGTCATTCACGCTTTTACAATCAAATAAGAATTATGTCAGTAATGACCGTATTTACTGTTCAAGTGTTAACAATCTCAAATGTGATTTGCAACAGCTGCTAAGCCATTTTGAAACGCGTTGCTTGCTTTTCTTAAAATTTAGATTATTCCTAAATTTTTGTCTGTTTCCCCAGTCCAAGACAAGCAGCGAAACCTCCCCGAGCACACACCGCCTCTCCCAGCCTAGCAGTAGTCGGAGTACCAGCAGCAGCCACTCGAGTTCCAAGTCCTCGAGTAGCGTTCACAGCAAGCCGTCAGCGGCGCGCAGCAGCGGGGCCAGCAGCTCGAGTCGGCCAAGCAGTCAGTCGGGGTCATCGCAGGCGAGACCTCAAGGAGCGACCAAGCCGCCGGCAGCCAAAGACGCGGAGGTCAGCTCACCCCCCAAGCCTCACAGGGCATTCGCGCTACAGCGGCCGCCCAGGACGTGGAATATGCAGGTAAATTCAACGATTATAATGATTTTTCAGGTTACTTCAGATAGTACAGCGATTTCTTGTTAAATTCTATGACTTCGTGGTAAATTATCAGCAATATTCAATAATATTTTGAGTTTTCCCAGTTTAAAACAATGTCAATTAAAAATACTTTTATTTTAAGTGGACTAAGATGCGATTCGTGTGGTACCCCTGTGATGATCTGAATTTAGTGGAATACTATACAATTAATAACTGACGTAGAATGCGATCCATTATCCATTAATATAAGAAATTACTTTGATTTTTCAGAACGATTAACACAACCAATAAATATAATATTGAATAAAACGATCAAACGCTCTGATTAAAATGACATCATAGTGGCTTCACCGGTGAACTTAGTGATTAGTACTTCCTAGTAAATTTGCAGGTTCATTAAATGCTTTTCCTGGAATCAATGCGGCTTTTACGTGGTTAGCATATCAATAACGAAGATAAAATAATAAGTTTTCCACGTCTCAGCTGTAGATAACATAAGAAACCCGATAAGAATTCAATTCAGGAGTTCAGGCGGAGAAACTCACACGATATGTTGTTAAATTTTTTTCAAAATCCGGTCTACGATATCGGAAATATAAAAAAAGCACGATACAAAATCTGAGCAGCATATTGGATTGTGTTTTCTTACGACCTGTTCACAGATTCCGCAATACCGGTGACAATATTCCGTAGATGGCGCACCTGTGTCTGAATGGGGAGTGGTGGGTTGTGGGTTGGAATGAACAGAAAGTGGAATAAAACACACACGGCGGCGGCGCCAGTCATAGGAGATAAGAAGTAAGAAGGGGTAGATTGGGAGAGACCATTCGAAACCTTAACAAATTTGGATAAAAACAGGGATGAAAATAATACAATCGAAGGCGGTTGGATTGCAAATTGTGGGGTTATCTTTTACTTTCATGGAAATCATTCACTATATGATTTGCATAAAATATAAATCAGTTACTTCGTTTCAATCATTGCATTGATCTATACATGCATGTCGGTTTTATTTATATCTAAGCTTCCCCAGAGTAAGGAAACATATTATTATTTTATATACAAGTTTTAAAAACATCTGTTAACAGTTTTTACTTTCTCCAGTACTTTACAGGGTTCATTCAATCGATAATATGAAATGGGGGTGCATTAAATCGAAATATCAAAAGCTCAATATTGCACTAAAAAATACATCATATTGGTTAATTGGGTTGTCCTACTTCTCACACCTTCCCTAGAAAAAGCAACTAAAAGAAGAGAGCAATGAAGCAAATGCAGAAGCATACTAGTTACCTATGAAATCGACACTCTATTCCTTGACTTCGTCGATGGATTATTCTCAAGAAACGTATAGATGTTTTTTTACGTGCGATGCAATGATCATCTAAATAAGACTTATGATTTTATAGACATCTAAAATAGAATTTTTTTTTTTTTAGATACATTGTCCATGGCGTACTTTAATCAAATTTAATATGGCGGAATGAGGTTCAGTTTCAATATGTCGAAACACCGCTGATAAAACCATTCACTTATCACAGTTTACCCAAACATACATTTTTGTTTTCGTCGTGTTTTCCAAAAACAAAAAATCCTAAATATTTGGGTTATGTACAAATTTTTCCGAAGTGCGCCATAAATACGGGTTTACGTCGGACATCATCAAAGGAAAGGAAAACATCTTCCATTTTCCGTCCCATTCCCATCCCTGGGCCAAGTCGCCGGCTGGGTCGCCATATTGTCTCGTTGGAATAAAGGTCTCCGCTAATATCTGAGGCGGTCTTGCCGTGTACAACTTTATGCCTGAAATAATAGGTGCGGCCGGTGTTTCTGTCCGTTTCTTAAATTGTACTACTTAAAGGATGATAAAATTGTTTATTACGATGTATCTGTTTATTTGCATGGCAAGGTTAAATGCTCGTTGCAATGACCGGGAAAAGGCTACCATTTCACGTAAGTAATTGGGCGTTGTTTTGGAGGTAATGACGACACCAAGTCATTTCTGTAATGACCGGGGAGCATATCATGTAACGTGCGCTACGCTATGTAGATAATTGGTATCCGATAAACATATCTAAGAGTTTTGTTGATTTTTAAATAACAAAATAAATAAGATTCGGTTTATTATTTGATTTAGGTTTTTTATCAATGTTGATTTCACAATGTCTTCGACCTTTCATAACTCATTTTTAACAAAAAAAATTAGACAAAAAGTTCATCATTAATAATATTGTACTTTCCTCGTTTGATATTTTCAAGGAGAAATAAATTCAAGCATTTTTTTTCCTAATGGAATAATTTCATTATATGTTTCTATAGGTATATACGAGTATATCCCGCCGGAATTTCTGTTTCAATGGTTCATTTACTCTCAGCCGCTATATGGTGTTGTTTTTGTCCGGAATTGACGGTGACGGCCGGCCGCCATTCCGCCCATCGATACTCCGCCCATGAGCCACAGCCGCAGGCGGACGGACCAGCTAGCAACTACCCGCCCTCGCGGTAATGGAGTCACGGGACGTTAGCTGTCATTATAGCGCACGAGTACGTTGGTACGTTGTGACTTTTTTTCCAATTTAATCGAGGCCCAATGTATAGTTTTTTTTTTATTAAAGATATCTTTATCTGGTGATCTTAAAAGTTGGAAACGGCAAAATATTTAAGTAAATTTAATATAAATGTTTTATATTTCTTATTCGGTAATGTGATTTTTTATTTACACTTAATAATAATAATAATAATTGGATTACTTGTATAGCGCCGTTTTTGTGAAAAATCATTTCTATCATTCCTTCCCTATATCCAACTCTTCTCACTTTCTTTTGATAATGATGTCTGTCCAATTTCATCCGTCATAACGCAGAAATATCTCCAGCATGGCGGGGGATAAGGCACCAGAAATATTCACCAATCAGAAAAATTGCTTATTTTAAAGTATAAAATAAAACTTAAATAACCGTAATGCTAGCAGAATTACGAAAAACATAAAAGCCGAAGCAAGTCAAGAGTCACCACGGCTTAACTCAATACATATTTAAAATGAAAATAAAACAATAACTTAGTTTATAACCACGAGAATTTTATTTAATTTTATTACGACCGACCGGTTTCGCTTAACATAAGCATCTTCAGGGTACAAAAATTAAACAAGTTTTATTTTTGTTTAATTTTTGTACCCTGAAGATGCTTATGTTAAGCGAAACCGGTCGGTCGTAATAAAATTAAATAAAATTCTCGTGGTTATAAACTAAGTTATTGTTTTATTTTCATTAAATATGTCTAACCACAAAGTGACTGCTTTCTATCAAAATACATATTTAAAAGCTTGTTTTAAAACAACATGCATAGCTATTGGTGGAAATGACATATCAAGCTGAAAAAAGGTGAATACCTTAAAAAATTAAGAGAAAAAATCATTGACCATTCCATGGTATCAAAGATCACCGTTCGAGTTTTTAGAGACATTGTGTACGAATATACATATTGTTTTCTTTAAAAAGAAAGAAGAAGAAGAAAAAGTCTCGCATAAAATTCTGACATAAATTAAGTACCCTTGGAAAAGTCGGAAATATTTTCAGATTGTTTGAATGTTATCTGTACAAGAGAAAAATATCAGTTAAACTCAATTCATGCTTTTCACACCAGTTTAAAATCTTTAACGGCGTTCCACATGGGTCGCATTTGAGACTAGTATTATTTTCCTTGTTTATCAACGATAATACTACAATCAAACTGTTACTTTTGTTCGAATTAAAAATCTCATCATTTAACAATGTAGAATCAACAATATTCACCTAAAAAGATTTGAGCAAATAAAAGTATATCTTTTGAAAGCAAACTAACCTTTACGAATAAGGCCATGAAATGTTTGCGACTTGTTTTGACGACGGTGAAAAATTTCAAATTCCTCCTCAAAAATTTATTATTTACTTGATTGGTAAGAAGCAATTTAGTGCATAATTCGACAATCAGGAGTCTATTTTATAAGATTCACCAACAAAAATTTGAGAGAGTGCTGCATACATTTCTTTTATTTATTAATTACAAGTTATGTATTCCAATCGACAATCTTAATTACACTTTTTTTAATGGAACTACTTAACCTAACAGATGTAGCACAGTGACCGATTTCGCATGTCTCTTCAAAATGGCGAATAGCAGATTGGACGCCCTGGATTTAACGGCCCTTATTACCTTGCGTGTACCTACCCGTAATACGAGACAGACGGCATTGTATAATATTCCAGCGTCTGCAAATAATTATTTCGAGGACTCGCCTATTCAAACATTGCACAGACTTAGTAATGAGTATAATTCAATTTATGTTTACCATTACAACACTTTTTCCATGCTAAAATCAGTTTATTTGAATGTGTTTATTAGATTTATTACGCTTCTTCATGTACACCCTTTTTATCGTTATATTTACTATGTTATGTTTCTGTTAAATACCCAATCGGGCGTAATAAAGGTTTTCTGTATTGTAAATACGCTCTCTAACTCTGTTCATGTTTTATAACGTCATAATAATTAGAAAACATATTACCCACCCATTGCGTTGTAACTAGCTACTTACATAGTATCTACCTTCTTTCTTATTTTATATTCATATTACTATATTATGTAATAAACCACATATGCAACTTTTGCACAATATGCAGTTTTAATGTAACCACAGGTAGAATTTTTATTCATTACGCTGTACCCACTTACTTATTTTACACTCTAATTGTTATTATATGTACTATATTATTATACTCCTTTGTATAATTATTTGATGAATGTATCAACGTGTAAAAGCCTTCTAGGCGTGAATAAATAAATAAATTACTGAATAAATATGAGAGGAAATGTACGGTGCAAGATGATAATACGAGTATATTATATAAGATGCGTAAGTGTGGGTTCATTAATAACAATATTGCTTCTGGCTAAAAGCAATACGGTTGTTTATTTGAACTACTAGATTCACTCAACAACTAATCAGAATACCATTTCATTTCGAGACACGCAGTTCTTCGAGTCCGAAAGCGAAGTTTACGTTGAAAATTATTTGCGAATTTTATTCAAAACAAAAATTCCTCTCAATAAATCATGTCCCTGAAGTCCAACATCTCACCCCATACAATGGATGCTCATTGTATTTTTCGTTTGCAAAATAAATAATGTTCCCTCCATCGCGCTACAATTCAAAAAATGGATGAAATCTCTCTCTGTTTTCGTAAAAGTGAGCAAAAAATGGATCGGGAAAAACATTGTCCCCTGTGTTTTGTTATCGTCCGCTTCTCGCGCCGGATTTATCGGGATTGTGTTTTCGATTTTTTCGTAAAACTCTGCATGATATTTGTGTCGTAAAGTGTATTTATAGGCCAGCGCTAACGGAGAGCTATATTAAGTTGTTTTTCACAGCGAAAAACTTAAATATAGGAGATAATAGTTTGATACCAGTGTCTGTGTTGGTGGTGAAAGCTTGTATTTAGCTTTCTTTGGTTGTTTTAATTTACCTACGTCTACGTTTATCCGTATTTTATTAGTCAATTCCAAAACTGAAATTGAAATTCTCAATATTTAAAATGCAGTGTATTTTTGGTCATGTGTATTTTAGAAAAAAAAAAGTTGTTGTTTTGTTTTACTTTCCCACATTTCGCAATATTCGATGTACCTAAGTACTTGTAGAATATTCGGCAATAATTTATCGATCAATTAATTGATTTTTACCGATGATCACATTGTTTTTTTACATTTTTTTAAAGTACCATCCAAACGATTTCTTGAAAGGTCACCTTTGTTATGTTAGCATTTCGATGGCGCTCTGTATTCTTCACATATTAAATGATGCAGTATAATGGTTTTATACTGGATTTGATAAAAAATACATGTTTTTCAAAGCATTGTTGCCAAGGAAACTATTAAGGTCACGAACGCCGAACGATGAATAAGCCCTTAAAATTCGAGGTATACATATATGTTAATGTACATTCATTAAATGCACAAACAGGACAATCGCCTCCGGGACTCCGTCGTGAAAATGAAAATTCCATATGAGCCTGTACACGTATACTCTTGCTATCTTTTTGTTTTGTAAAGGTTTAAATTCAAACGTATTTTATACCTTATTAAGCTCCCTGCATCCCTTAATTACGATCTACCGTAGAACTGTGCAGATAATGAAAGATATATGGGGTAAACAAAGGGTGGGTTTCAGATAAATTAATTCGATTTTGGTTTTTCAAACATCGTCGATTTGGTTGACGATCAATACCATTTCATGGTATCAATCATTGCATATTTGGTTGGGATGGTGCTGCCAAAACTGATATGGACCCTCTTAACAAAACGAAAAAAGCTTTAAATAAAGTTATCATAAAAAAACCTTTCAGATTTTCAACGATAAAGCTATTTACGGACTTCGCTGTACTAAATATACAGCAACTATATATAAAAATTGTCTCTATACACTATCAAAAATAAAACCATTAAACTGCACAGCACAATTACGTAACAAGACATAGACATTAAAACATTACTCCGAAGATAAATACCACGGTCGGACAAATACATTACTATCGTTTTTTTTATGAATACCACACAAGAATCCCAACTGCTCCCAACCGTCTGAATCTAGTGACACTATGGCATCCCCAATTGGGGAATGTTGTGAGGCTGAAGGTTTGGGGAGGGAAAGGAGAATGGGAAGAGGAAGTTGGGGAAATACCTGGCTATTCAGATCTGGTCACCAAACACGGCTAAAACCAGGGTCTTTCACCAGGGCGATACTGAGAGTATCTTCCGCTCTGGAACGTGCGCAAATTAACCATATATTATTTTTAATTTATTAATTGTGAAACAACACAAATTGATTAAATAAAATTTACTTGGGGCACGCCGGGATTTGAACCCGCGACCTTCGGATTCGGAGTCGAGAGCCTTACCCCTCGACCATGGAGGCCGTCGAACTTGACGCCAAAATGTTTTCATTTTATTGAAAAAGACATCGATGACATTGGCCTGGTAAAAAACGAAAATCTGATACCCAAAAATTCTTATATGGATAGCCAACATTAAGGCATTATATAGTGTGGCCTGATATTAAGAATATCTACAATATAACAACAAACTTCACGCTATATTTTTCACCTTTTTACTCATTTCTTTTTATATCCCATCGCTTTATAATTTAAGATATTAAAATTATTTTAATTTCTACTATCTCGGAACAGGCCCAGTGAGGTGGTTAATATCAATTCCTTTTTTTTATTTTTTTGACATAGATTATTATTTTTATATGTATTTTCTTATACTTACTGTAAAATTTGGTAAAGGCTGTATGTAATTTTTTTTTTGGGTTTATAATAATTAAAATTAAAAAATACATAAATATTTCAAGTTTTTATAATTTGGTATTTGCTTGGTCCCTGTTAAATTCCAATGTTTCGGGTTTTGATCAAATTACCATCAGCCATAAAGCGTTATGGTCATGCTGTCGGAATACACAACTATGGCAACACTAAAAATGATATTGATAGACAAATGGACAACTTTTCAGTAAAATGGTTTATTTGTTTTACGACCACCCATGCCATGGCAATCGATATAGAAGGCCTGGCAAACTTTAGTACCTTTTTTCTCGATGGCAAATGTCATACGACATTCCCGATTACAAACGTGCTATGGGGTGTTGATAACAACCTTTATCATGGCAATTTTGACAATTCTAAAGTTCCTTTGGTAGAAAGTCTAAAAAATATGCGATAAAAAATAAACAAACATTTTTATGCATATCTCTATTTTTTAGTATAATGTATCCTGATGGGGGGAGCTTCGCTTACGAAACATGCTGTTATTTATATATTAAACAGTGGTTTACATAAAGTACTTCTTATTAATAATGACACCAAAAAATAATTATACATTTATTATAAAAGCAAAAATAAATAAAAAAAATAAACATTATTTGTCATTGCGATATTTTTTATATAAAATATAACTAGGTATAAGTTTAAATGGTCTTGCACTGAAAAAGTGGAAACCCAAATGGTGAAAGTACAAATCTCGTTTAAAACTCACTACCTCGCTTATATTATGCAAAGCGCTTTATTTTACAGCTTTTTCTTTTTTACAATTTCACAACAACTCCAAAAAGCTTTCACTGGGACTCCGAAGAAATATCGCTCTACTTTTGGAGATGGCTTTTTAGCGCTTCTCCTGTCGAAAGCAGTACAATAATGAAACTTTATTTATATTTTGTAATGTTCTTGAGTAGTTCACTTTTTTATTATGCATATAAATTAAATGAATTTGGCTATTCAATGTGATCACTTAAGATAATATTATTTGTAAAAATAAATGCTTTTTACTGTTTACTTCAAAATTATTTGCGTTCAACTCTGGTACAGCGCAAAATATAAATATTAATATCTTGAATATGCCTGTGTCGTTTGGTCTCCATATTCGTCATGTTGAATCCGTTCAATATCGGTTCTTAAGAGGGATTGCTCGGAAGTTAGGACTTGAAAGAGGTAAATACTCACATGGCGAAATTGAACTAACCCTTCTCCTTTAGAAGGCCTTACAAATTTTATCTTATTTATTTTTTCAAAATTATTAATTGCATTATTGATTCGCCTACTTTACCACGACTTATCCCTCTCAATATCCCCTCCCGTGGACTCAAAAATAATGAACTGCTCTTCCACAATCTTCCCAACTATTTATGAGTAACTTAATACAATTTTTTTTTTCCAAAATTGAATATTAATCCTAGTTGTACTCAACATATATCCCAAATAAATAAAAATCGGATAGGTATATCCAAGACACTATCTAATGATTTTAAAAAAATCAGGTAGAATCTTACAGTCACAATGAAAAGATAGGAGCAATATGTGGGAATTAATTGAAGGTGATATTGACGGATCTTAGAAATCGGGGAATGATACCGATAAAAATAACGGGAAGGATTGGGATAGCTACAGCTCAGTGGTAATTAGAGCGCAAGGTCCCGGATAGATCATCAGATCCTGGGTTCAAGTATCAGCTGCTACCTTTACCTTTTCTTTTCTGTGAATTTTGGGTTTCATGTTTCATTTTGAGCGTTGTTAATATTATATTCAACGATAAAAAATATATTAAGGCTTCAATAATTTATTCCAAAGGGGATCAAATAACTGACAATGGGTATTATGAACCAATGGTTAAGTAAAAGTTGGGTCTTTAGTCGTAAATGATGAAAATCGTATTGTCGTCGATGTTAATTTAGAACAGCGATGCACAACCCGTGGCCTGCAAGCCTTTTCAGGTGGCCTTCTAGGTTAAATAAAATAATAAAAATATACAGCATTAATTTATTGTTTTGACATTATGCCTAGAAAATTTTCCGTCTGCGGCAATTTCTTTATGCGCGCTGTAAATTATATATTTTAGTGGGTTCCATTATATAGGAATACACAGCATTGTTTTTGAATGCATAGAAGTAACGGAAGTGAGCTTTGCTATTTCTTATTTAATAGGATTTCCGGATGCTACTATCAAAATATTTAACTTTTTTATATAATACGACAGGGTATCGAAACAAACTTGTCTCTCTTTAAAATTTTGAATCAGTTGGCCAAAATTACAAGTTTTTAGATGTTCAATCGACAGCATTTACTGTTCTGATATAACATTGATATAACATCTAAAGGTTTAGCATTAAGTTATTATGAATGCGATATTTTAGGTGGGTACCTAATTAATTTTTTGGTTAATAATAGGTATGTACCTACTGACGCCGAATAGATGGAACGTTTGTGCCGTATTGAGATAAATATAATTTTAAAATCTACACTGGCAACGTCATCGACTGTGAAATTAACCATGTTAAGATGTGGTTATCCTACCCCCTGCGGCCCGCAAATATTTTAAAATCGATAATTTAGCTCTTAGGCTAAAAAGGTTGCGCATCGCTGATTTAGAATAACTGTACTCTCTTTTTAGCTGATTTTAATTGTTGATTTACGCCAAGTTTATAGATGTATATATGTAATGTGCATTTGTACGGTCCCATGATAAATCAGCACACGTATGAATCGGCACACTTTTAAAAGTGTTTTAAAGTCATTAAAATCACCAAAAAATAAAACCGAATCTAACCTAGCCAAATTAATAATGATATTATTTAATTTATTTATTATAATTATTTAATTTTTAGGTTAGGTAAGATTAGGTTTTGGCGTAGTTTTTAATCGTACTTTTAGTGACTTTATATCACATTTAAAAAGTATGCCAATTTAAATGTGTGTTAAAACAAGGTCTATTCGCATCTACTGGCACCATGCAGTGCAGCCATGTACATTGGCATGCAAGGCACAGAAGGGAGTGTTCACATTACAGCGTGCGTGAATTATTTCATAAATAATTTAGGCAACTATTTTTGCCGTGCCTGCCACTTTAGGTGTCTGCGCTGCACGGTGCCGGTAAGTGTGAATCAAACTTTACCCGGCCATCGTTTATACTTGGGTTTGTGTTTTTATTATATCTGTGCTTTTATAGCGCTTACATTCGGAATAGATTGGTCCGAATGCTATTATTTGTTTGATCAAATAAGTAATCCGGTTAATAGTGCGTGCGATAAGTCAATATACCGATACCTTGATTAATGTGCCAGTATGTTTTTTAAATATAAAACTCACGACGGCCTCCATAGTCGAGGGGTAAGGCTCTCGACTACGAATCCGAAGGTCGCGGGTTCAAATCCCGGCGTACGCAAGTAAATTTTATTTAATTGATTTGTGCTGTTTCACAATTAATTAATTTAAAAATAATATATAGTGTATTTGCGCACATTCCAGAGTGGAAGATACTCTCAGTATCGCCCTGGTGAAAGACCACCATTCAGAATTGAAACGTTGCTTGAAATGGATTTACCCGTGTTTGGTGACCAGATCTGAATAGCCAGGTATTTCCCCACCTTCCTCTTCCTCTTCTCTTTCCCTTACCCAATACCTTCAGCCGCACAGCATTCCCCAATTGGGAATGCCATAGGCTCCAGCCGGTTGGGAGCAGTTGGGACTCTTGTGCGATATTCTTATAAAAAAATAAAATAAAATAAAAATAAAACACGGGTAACTCGCTGAGCAAATGAAACGTATACCCGTGCGGTCAAGTCTGTATCTTTTGCGTCAGCTAACGCAAGATGACGGCTACAAACGACATATTTTGACGGTTTGGTGGTCCGTATAGCGCTAACAAGATAAGTTTGCTTTTACGTTAACGTTAAGAGACAAATCTGTAATGCAAACGTAAGAGACGACCCTGCGTTTATGAAAACTGTCAAAGTATGTTGCCGACACAAACGCAAAAGGTACAGAATTAGCCCGCAGGGTGAAATTCGTAAAAGTCCGTTAGGAATATTCTACATTTTTAAAAATAAGAACGAAAATCTATGCTTTATTAATGTTTTTCATAACCATCTATGAAGACAACGCATAAACTTCATATATATTTCATCTTACGACCAATTGCGTCAATGCAGCGCATCTTGCAATACCAATCTGCCTAAACCTACACATTATCGTAAAGACTAGTTTACAAGATCACACTTTGACATCACCATAAATGTGGAAACTGTACTACGTGGTACTTTATGCAGATTGTCAGTTATATCCCGTCGCGCTTTAACGTGAAATCTAATATATTTAATACAGTCCTACGGAAAACGTTAAGCAATATCGGGTAGTTAATCGGTTAAAATTATTAATTGATAAACTAAAGTTTTTAAGACAAGATTTTTGTGCATAGCGCAAAGGGTAACAATTATTTTTATAAACAATAATTATTAGCCTGAAACACTCATCCAAATTGAAAAAACCTTCCGAGAAAAGATAAATGTCGCCGACAGGACTCGAACCTGCACCTTTCTGATTGCCGGTCAGATGAGAGATATAGATATAGATATATATATATCATAGAGCATCTGACCGGCAATCAGAAGGGTGCAGGTTCGAGTCCTGTCGGCGACATTTATCTTTTCTAGGAAGGTTTTTTCAATTTGGATGAGTGTTTCAGGCTAATAATGATTGTTTATAAAAATAAGGTTAAAATTATCTTCAACGGCGTTATCTGTCAACGATTGTTGCCAACGGTTAACCATT
>JAHDVE020002106.1:0-39174 GCA_022606495.2 Halesus radiatus
TTTTAAAATAACCGCCGCTTTTCTCAAAAATAACAAAAATCGCTGAATTTACGGAATAATAACGCCAAATATTCAGGTGTCCATTAACGAATTACTGTAAGAAAAAAAATATTGTAGGAACCGAACGCACCTCCGAGAGATAGCTATTGACATTAGCCAAACAGAAGATTGGCCATGAGGTTGTAATCTAATACAGATTCCATAATTTTTTCAGGTGTCAATGACTTGTGACTGTCGGAACTAAATTTGTTTATTTATAATTCGTTCCTCCTACTATAATTTGCATAGAAATTAATTAATCGCATGAAAGTGAATAAGGCAAATACTGGAAATTTAACGCAAAACGAATGCTTTTTTTATATTTTGATTAAAATGTATCATATTTAAAGAGTTACGAGAAACGGTTGGGCGGCTCGTTTCATACAAAACTTAATTTTGGATTTGAGGCCAAAATACTCACCTAAACTTAATGATCTTTTTTTCATAAAAAAATATAGTAAATATAGAAGTACGGATTAGAAGTAATTTATTTATTTTTGTATTACATTATGAAATATAGGCCACTAAAGGAATTGATTTTTCGCGATTTTAGATTTCAAAGTGAACTTAGCAAAAACGTACACCCGTGATCAGTACAATTCACAATTCGAATGTAACGGATACTGCCGCGCCTAAGATATATATGGCCGCACCAATCGTTTTATGAACCGTGACGTCACACGCTCATCGCCGGATGAGCCAAATTTCCGATGGACAAAAACACTACGAGTTTATAAAAATTACTGCATTGCCTAGAAATGTCGGACAAAAGGTGTGCAAGTTTCATCAATTCATTGATTATACGAAGTAGTTAAAACTATTTATAAATGTTATGAAAACTGAGAATGTAATAAATTAAGCAGTCGGGGACACCGACAGAGCAAATAATAGATAGAGATGCCCTAACACTCAAGGAGAAGAAACAAAAATACAAGGGAGGGGGGAGTTTAATTAAAATTTAAGTAAAACAGCATCTAAGTAAAAAGGATCGGCTTGTTTACAAAAACCGAATATTTAGTTTGACCTTCTTTATAAATGTGTTGTACTTTTATTACGGCAGTTAAAATCACGCGGAACAAACGTGGACGCCATTGAACCAAAGCTGGTTCCAAAATATGATCTTTCACTTGAAATTTGCCTCCAGCTATCGAAGTCATACTTAGGGCAAGTCTGTTAATTATGATGTCATTGGGGACACTTGGGGAGACATGGTGCGACCAAGCGATTCAAATATTTGAGCCGGGAGAGTATGTATGTGTTATGTACCTACTCATCTGATGCTAAATTGTCTAGCTACTTACCTTAACCTTGACCAGACAATGTTGCCCAGTACCCTTTTATTAGCGTAGATATTAAAGTAAGCATCACATCTCAAAATTATAAATACTCTAATAAAACTGTTACCCAAAGAGTCAATTGTAAATTTTCAATGGTTATTGCTTAAGGGCGAGAGGGACGTCGGAGCGGAATTATTTCTTATTTCGAAATATTGATGGTATTATTACGAAATACGATAAACATAATGTTTTTAAATAGAAAAATATTTTATAAATTTACATAGGCTTAGCATTTATCAAAATCTAATCAGGAATATTACTTTTTCTGACCGTCCTATTGTACGTTTTACAAAATATTTAAAATATGAATATGATTTTTAAGTTGGAGAAAAATATTTTTAATCCTTTCTCGTTAAACTTAACCAAAGATTTATAATCCGCATTAAAAAAAATTAAAAAAAACCTTAAGGTTACGTAGTATTATGAAAAAATTAAACTACACACTGTTCTTTTTTTAATTTATCTTATCGACATATTAAAGAAAAAAACTTCAATTCAAATTGTAATGGTCTCATTAGCTAAGTTGGTTAAGCGGTTGCCCCGGATAGGTAGAGGTCCTGGGTTCGAGTCCCAGATGCGATTGAAATCTTTTTAATTTCTGTTGTTTTTTCGGTTTCGTGGTTCATTTGGGATGAGTTAATATTATCTTCTTCAATGATTACATAAATAAAGTATCTGACTTATTAAATCTACAACCCGAGCCATCAAGAAAGAGATGTATACAATAAACAAGTGAAAAAACAAAGGTATATTCAGTGAATAACAGTTAAATCGTCCCCAAGATATGTAAATGGATCAGTAAACGCCGATTTTGATTATATAAGTTTTATTATAGGTAGAATTTATAAATCGTTATTTAAAAGTAAACAAAAAATCATTCAATTTTGTTGGCACCATTAAAACGACGAATCGCGATCGTTCGCGCCTAAATTCTTTCTGTGTAAATTCATTCTGTGTGACCGTATGACGCTCGTGTGACGGCGCGGAGTGACCGCTCGGATATCGACCGTTTTGGTACGTTTAAAAATAATCTAACTCGGAAATAATTTAACTATCAAAAGTAACTTTTTAATAAATGGATTCGAGTTCCATATTAGCAGCTTTTAAACGCTGGCGCGATTCGATTAGAACATGCTCAATTCTGATCGCGATAAACGCTCGATTTTGGCGATCGCTAGGCAGCGCTAGTATCGCAAGATGTATCTAAATCGATGTTCAAAACTGATAGGTTCGTAATATATGAAACGCTCTGACAATGTATTAATGTGAATGAAGCTAGGAGTGTGAGCCAGATGGTTAGTTGTTAAACAGTGTGTGCTAACTATGTGTGTACACATATATACTTTTTTACTGAGTTAGTTTTTATCACACAAGATAACCTTTATTATGTTGTTGTTTTTTTTTAAACCCATGACATCAATCTATCATTCTGTTTTCTGTCCCAATTTTTTGTAGGTACACATTACTATCTAGATACGTCCCAAGAGATATGATTTAATTAAAATATGTTTATAGTAAGAACAACGACTGCAATTAAGGAGTTCCACCTTTTCAATATAATGTCGCTTTACAAGATAAATGCTCAAGGTGCGATTCGTTCTTCCTACGCGCTTTGGACAAGGAGAGGTAGGTATTCATGGACAATAAATTACTTGTTGGAATATCGTATTACCGGAATGCTTAAATATTATATTAATAACCAGCTTTACTATGTTTGATTTCTGGACGGTGTGAAGGCCGAAGCCACATTCTTCAGTGCAAGGAACGAAGGGAGACCGCAGAGAGATAGATGAAAGTAATTGTTTAATCATTGAAGAAGATAATATTAACACATCCCAAATGAACCACGAAACCGAAAAAACAACAGAAATTAAAAAGATTTCAGTCGCATCTGGGACTCGACCCCAGGACCTCTACCTATCCGGGGTAACCGCTTTACCAACTTAGCTAATGAGACCAGTTCAATTTACGCCATTTACACCGATATCATACTTCAAGTTCAAGACTTGTTAATATTATCCTCCATTTTTTATAAATCCCATATTATTGGCTGCTATCAATGATTAAATATTACAACGAGGTTTACAAACTTCAATAAGTTATAAAATAAAAAATTGAAAGTAATTGTGTTTCGTAGTAATTTGGAATTTGTGTTATCTCACATATAATTTAAGTAACATAATATGTATATAGCAATGGCGTGCTTTGCTTTATTGTTATGACGGCCTCCATGGTCGAGGGGTAAGGCTCTCGACTACGAATCCGAAGGTCGCGAGTTCAAATCCCGGCGTGCGCAAGTAAATTTTATTTAATTAATTTGTGCTGTTTCATAAATAATTAATTTAAAAATAATATATATAGTATATTTTTTTCACACGTTCCTGAGTGGAAGATATTCTCAGTATCGTCCTGGTGAGAGACCACTTGAAATGGCTTTTATTCATGTTTGGTGACCAGATCTGAATAGCCAGGTGTTTCCCCACCTCCCTCTTCCCCTTCTCCTTTCCTTTCCCAGTACTTTCAGACTCAGAACATTCCCCAATTGGGAATGCCATAGTCTCAATGGCTCCAGACAGTTGGGAACAGTTGGGACTCTTGTGCGGTACTCATATAAAAATAAAAAAAACCTACCCTATCTATCTGATCCTAACTGTCTACCTACTTCTCTAATTCCTTTTTTTTACCAGACAATGTCACCCTTTTTTATAATAGATATTAAAATAAGTATTCCATCTCAGAATTATAACTACCCTTATAAAACTATCCCTAAGGCAAAGCCCAAAGCCAGTTGTAATTTTCAATGGTTATTGCTTAAAATAGAATGGTAATAATTGTCTTATCCCTTAAATTTGCAAACTAATCTATTTTTCACGAATCTGAAAAACTTTTCTACGAATTCCCGCGAACTTTCTAAATTATCTCAGTGCAACTCTTTGATAGTCCATTCATAAACTTTAATTACAATATTATGATATGTGAGGTTTAACCGGCCGGTTAGTTCAGCCATGTATATGACATGCAGCATCCCTGTCTAACCCCACTTTTAAGTAAAATGGTACAGACAGTTCGTCTTTCCACTTTACAAAGTTTTCAAGTGTCGAGAATCCCTTCTTTAAAAATGGCACTAAACATCACTTTGCAGTTTGCTAACTCAAGCAATACCACAAATTATTGATCTGTATCGTATTGTAAAATTTTATGTACAGTGCCGGGGAAGATTTCTCCTTCTTCCTGTGTCAACTGTGGTTAGAGGTGCATAAATGTGGAGATAATCTTCTCTACCCAGTGAGCGGGCTGCCTCAATATTACTTATTTCAAGAATTACAAACTGTGTTTTATGTGCTATCGGCACTTGCTGATGGAAATTTTATATTTAAGCCCTCTCACTAAGGTAATAATAATTGGATGTACTTTCTCTGATATGTTAATAATTAGAATGACATTTTTTATTGTTGTTTTTTGGGGTCAACCTCGAATTTTTAAAGCATACAAGATAAAAATCAAACACTGTGTCAATAAAACTTCTAAAATTTTGAGCTGTAGAATAGATCCTTCCTTTGTTTTACTGGGCGAGTTCTTATCACTAGCGATGGGTCACGATTCATTTTGTTAAGAGCGGGAGTCACGGTACCAGCTCAAAATTATATTACTCAAAAGTACCACTCAATTGAAAGATGACTCATTTAAGAGCAGGCACATATTAGGAGCAGACTCCCAGTTCATGAGTGCATACCCCGGTTCAAACGACTCCCAGCTCTCAGCGTATAGGTGTAGGTATAAAACGTCCAGATGCTAGGCGTCGTTCATGTACTGTTCATTGGCAACAAGCGTGTAAATGCGTTAATTATTTTTATCTATACGCATGGATGTGTGAACTCTTGAAAACAAATGTTTAAAGAAGTGTCATGGCTCCAAATATTAATTGCAAGTCCCACGATCGTGGGGATAATTTAGTCTTGTAGAAATTAGACAACCATACGATGATTTTATATAAACGAATTAGAACAGAGGATCTTATTTAAAGATGCGTCATTGTAGAAATGCGTAAAAATACATTTATCTTTTTGGATACAAAAAATAATAGTGGTTCTAATGTTTGTCGAAAAGAGTCACAGTTCAATTGAGCCGTGGTACGATTTTTAGGAGTCATACGCTCTCGGCTCATCAGTATGAGTCGTCACAAATTAACTGCTCGTTCGTGAACGACTCATCGCTACTTATCACACGTCTCCTTCATAATAATACATCTTATCACTTTCCATGATGGATCAAAGTCACTATTAAAAATTTACCTACTTGAGCTCTGTTTGCCAAAGGAATAAATGTGGAATTACATTATTGCTTGCACTTCAAACTCGAGGTTTTTTTCAGAATGTACCTAGTCATCGCCCATTTAGAGTTGACCCAACACACACTTATGGTTGTGTTCATATTATACATTTCCGACAGTGATGTCCTTGGCGGTTGTGCGGTGTTTACAAAAAATGTAGGTTATTAAATTTGTACGATGTTACATTAAAAATATATCAATAATGAAGCTCATAACTTATATACCAGTATTTTTTTTTAATGCTGTTTTTTTTCATAGTATTGAAATAATTTTAAGAGTTTCAATTTTTCAAAGCCATCCAAAACACTTCAAATCTATAGCCAATCAGTTTTACGATGATTATGAGGTTGAGATGTCAAATGTCAAAAAAGGGATGAGCTTTACCGTGCATCATTGTATATTCTGCTAGCTGGTGTGTACCCGGCCTTGCTCGGGATTATTTATTTTTTGGGAATGAAGTTATGAAGTTGTGAATTCTTGCTTGTCGTTTGGGCGTCATAATTGATTTGACATCGAAAATAATGCCTTGTGACGGCTATTACTATCTAATGTTTCTTTATTTCATCTAACAATGAAATAAAGAAACATTCATCTGAATATTTCTTAAGTAGTTACCTACTTGCGTTTTCCATTTTGAAAATATTCTACTTAATACTTTCTTCTTTTGAATATGTAATCTGTGGCTAACCAGAGTGGTGTTTCTATGGGCTGATCTCAATACAACATGGCGGGTTCAATGTTTTTTATACTAATTTTAAAATGTTATAGCAACAGTTTTTAATTTTTTTCATTGTAACTACTTTCCAAACTTTTCCGGCACAAAGAACAAACTATGCTATTTTCAGCGAAACCGGTCTAGTAATTTTAGGGATAACCGAGGACAGACAGACAGATAAATATTCATTTTTATGTAAACAGATTCATACTAAATCATAACTGAATGTACTTTAAAAAAATGCACCTTTTTATAAACTTTTACTCAAAGAATAATAATAGTATTTGACATTAAAATTATCAATTGGTTTGCCCATGAATATTCTCTTTGCTTTCTTTAATAACAGTTTTTTTTAACAACAATTATAGAGCTTAAAGTCACCCAAATTAAGATTAAATTTCGCCAAAACTAAAAAGAAATACATAGTTAAAATACGTGACGTCAAATGTTCCGAATGGAATGGTACCAGCATAACAAGGTGTTTTGATGATGTGATTTTTTTATTCACTTTTACATAACGATTTATAAATTCTACGTGTCATTATTATCTCTATATACATGAAAATCAATGTAAGTTTGTTTGTTTGTCCTCGATTTTCTCAAAAAATACTCTACCGGTTTCGCTGTAAATAGCACAGTTGGTTTTTATTAGTGCCGGGAAGGTTTAGAGAGTTGTTTGAATGCAATCCAATATGCAAAACTGTTGCTATAACGTTTTAAAATTAACACGAGAAACATTGAAACCGCCATGTTTTATTTAGGTTAGCCCATAAATATAACACTCTGGTTAGCCACAGATTGCATATAAGAAAGAAGATGGTTTTTTTGGGAAGAATATTTTCAAAATGGAAAACACGAGTAGGTACCTACCTAAGGACTTTATGATTTAGATATATTTAAAAAAAAATAAACGTTTGGAATGCAATAAAATATTCAAATGAATGTTTCTTTATTTGGAGATAGTTACATTCGCTGTCAAATCAATTATTGTACCCTAGCAAGGCCGGGTACACACCAGCTAGTATATTTATAAATATGCCATGAAATTAAAGAAATAGTTAACTTAGTTTCGATTTTATGGAAGGCATTAAGAGGAACGGCTGCGCGGCCTGTTTCATAAAAAACTTAATTTTGGATTTGAGGCCAAAATACTCATCTAAACCTAATGATCTTTTTTAAATTAAAAAGTATAGTAAATATCTAGTACGGATGAGAAGTAATTTATTTAGTTTTATTTTATTTTATGAAATATGGGCCATTAAAGGAATTGATTTTTCGCGATTTTAGAGGCACCTTTAACAATTATTTGGGGGCCAACTTTGGAGGCTGCTTTGAAAATATAATGAAATATAAAATAATTTTATATTTTAATTTACATAATCATATTTACATATCAAATATGATAATTAAAAAAACAAAAACAAAAAAACGATAAGCCCGCAAATAATTCTAAATTGCATTTAAAATTACCATTTTTTTTCATCGCATTTTGTCAGTTCAAAAAATTTGTCACTACTTTATTCAGTTCAGGTATTCATATTTAGGTTTCATAATTTTGATCAGGTGTTTTTCGAACTTGCTCTAAACGCGGAACTACAAAATATTACGTTATCCATTAGTTTTAATGTAGGTAAACGTGTTCGTAGGAAGTTGGAAGCTAATATTCGTATTAAATTACAATATCTCACTCGGCGAACATTTGATTCGATCGTTTGATCAATTTAAAAATTCACAAAGTTCAGGGAGTTTCTTTAATCTCGGATTTTTAAACAAACAGTTTAATTTAGCCTGGGAGAGTGTTGCCCCCTGAGAAGTGAAGGTCGCCAACTCCAAATTAAGTGATTCGTATTTTTAGTTTATAAATGTATACTTAACCCTATAAGAACAATCTTAGACGTTTCGACTAACACTGTGTGCTTTTTAAGCTGCATCTCTCTAGACCTTTTAATTGGAGGGCCAATTTTAGAGAACGGTGATTGCAGGAAACTCCATTAACGGAGGGCTGAACGCGGTTGGTGCGAACAAAAAATTGTGCAAACAGGCGAAGCTAGCAGTCCACAATGGGGTGCTGATACCAACCCCGGCGTATGACAGTGATGTATGGAACTGGCAGAGAAAGGACGAAAGTAGACTGAATGCTGTAGAAATGAGATCTCTGAGGCGAATGTATGGTAAAACCATGTATGATCGTGTGAAAAATGATGAGATTCGTAAAGATTGCAAGGCTGATGTAAGAGTAATGAGTAAGATTAAGAGAAATGGAGGCTTAGATGGTTTTTGCATGTAAAGCAAATGAACGAAGAAAGGAGTGTAAGGATAATATGTGACGCAAATGTGAATGGAAGAAGAAGCCGGGGACGTCCGAGGAAGACATGGCACGATCAAGTTAATCGAATACTTGAGTCGGGCCATGTCAGAAGTCAAAATAACAGAATTGAATGTATGAATGTGAATGAAGAAAGAAGTGTATGCCAAGATCGAGTTGATTACCCTTGCGGAAAACGGCGTGATGGTTAGTTAGTTAGTTAGGGCCAATTTTATTTTATTTATTTACATATATATATTTTTTTATTGTTTATTATATTCATATCCTACGCCAATGAAGACAACTGGTTCTTGAGTTTGGTGTAAGAGAAAATTATAGCAATAAGAAAACATAGTTAATCTTAATAAACAGGGCTATATAAGAAATGAATATTAAGTACTAGAAATTAGGCAGCATTTATTGATATAAATATAGTTTATACTTTAAATTATAATTTTTTTTAGATATAAAATTTATTTTTTGTATTTTTGTATTTGGGGTAGGCTATTTATATGTTTTATCCCTTTATAAAAAAATTTCCCCATCCACTATGAAAATATAATTAATTATAACAAAAAAAAAATTAAAGTGTTCCATTCAGCGTTACTCAAATTTGCCATACATAATTTTAAATACACAACGGAAAACCTTTTTTTTAAAGATTCCTTTTTTTATTTTATTTTATGTATCCATATTTAGATAGCAAATATGACAATAAAAAAAAATACCATTAACCCTCAAATAATATCCGAGGTTGATTCTACAATAATGAAAAATCAATTTCTTTAATGACCTATTTTCATAATTTAAAACAAAAATAAATAAAAATACTTCGGCATTTTTTTACATATTTTTTCATATGTTATACTCGTATGAGAGTGAATATTTTTAGTTATGGAGAAGTGAATACACAATTCAAAATTCGTGTTGTTTGGATCAACTATAATTGCTTAACATGTAATATTAATAGTCCCTTTTTCTATTTATTCTACCTTATTTTATTTTACTTCACAAAGCTATCAAAAAGTTGCAAAGCGTCTAAGGAAATAAGGTGGGCCACAGGAACTAGACATTGTGCACTTGACTAGACCCATTAAGTGAATTAATCAGGTGATTGAACCGCGTTTCCCACATTTAATGGTGCCTTGATCGCAGCAGAGGCATTAGCAAATTTCCTATGCCTTCAATGTTCCACTGTAATTTGTTCGGCAAACTTTGGCTGTTTGGTTTGCTTATTGTCTTTACCTATCCATTACGGCCCACAGAATTCAGTGCGATCACCTTTATTTCGTAACATTGAATGCCTAACAACTGGTGTAGGCATTGTTACGTACTTTTACGTAAAAAACTCGTTTCCTCCGAGAAAACTTAGAGAATATAATAATATTTACTTATTTGATTGCACGCCCATTTGAAGCAAAGAAAAATTATAAGTGCATAAAGAGTTCTTTTAACAGTAACATAAAATCGAAAAATAAAACAATATTATAAAACAAAGCGTTAACGCTACATTATCCCAGCTACAATAATTAAATGTAGGATTCATCAAAGTGCTGGTATAGATGACGCTTTATTTTATAAATGGAGTCAGCAAATATATCAACTAAAACTTGTTGCGTAACTGATAGTTGGTTGTGCACGTGTTGCATAAAAATGTTCGGTCGGTACGTGGAATTTAATAGTGGCGACGATGGCAGGGCTGTCAATTATGTGGTTATATCACTGAAACCAAAATATATTTTTTTAAATTATTTCTTGATTAGGTGGAATGTGAGGAACGTTGCTAAGCTGAAAGAAATTGCAGAAGGAAAAAAGAAGGTGAAAAGAATAAAATAAAAATGAATACAAGAAATGCAATGTCGGCGTGTTTCGTGATGCAAAAGTCTGGAATTCGGGCTTTAAATTTCAAATACGAAAAAATATTTCGTCATCATTTAATTTCGATCAAATGGAATAGCAATGGGCGCTTTTATAATTTTGCACGGCACAGCAAACGTTTTTATAAATTACGTCGTGGTCGTGAACAGCATTTGTCGATTGTTTGCGTCTCACAAAAGAAGAAAAAACACATACTGAAGCGGGGACTGCGGGGGCGTTCGGGCAGCGGCTCAGAGTGAACTTACACATCAAATTATCCTTGTATCTACACACTACACTCTCAAATTTGCCTCCACGGCTTTACAGGGAGCTAGGTGTCCAACGGCAACGGCACCGCATGCAGTTGCCGTCAAATGATAAAAGGCCCCAATGCAGGAAGTATAAGAGAGACGAAGTACCGTGTTCTCATTGGCTCTCTCGGGGCTAGAACCAAAAGGTACTACATCAAAGGCACACCGGCTTCCATTCAAATCTGCATGAAAGTCGTTTTTAGTGTGTATTATTTATTTCAAGGTGAAAAGGATGATTAGAAAATGGGAAATACCTGGCTATTCAGACATGATCACAACACAACTTTAAAAAAAATGCAAACATAAATTGTAAACCAAACGCATAGCTTTCATTGCATAGTCGCTTTGATAGTCCTCGCAGTTTGGTCGTAGCTCGGCGACAGTCGGCACGATTCCATGCCATATCCCCTTTGTTTCTATTATCTATTATTATAATGGTATTCGAAGAACATTTACAATGGGAATTGGGAAATAAGGTGGCAGGTATTAAATCTTACGAAATCCACGTGGCATTTGAAAGGAACTAAGTACATTATAATAAATCCTTTGATGTGTTGCGACAGGAACTGGTTATTGCAGGTGCCATGCTGGTTGGTGGCATTGTATTGGGAAAACGGATATTATCGGAGTTATTTATTGGGACTCCGCATAAATCGCAGGCCGCGAACTATTACAATATTACTTAAAAGGAAACGATGAACAAAGTGTGTGGATATATTATTCGATTCTATCCAGGAGCAAACCGGCAATATTTTATGCCATAGTGCCACAGAGCAAATAATACCTTTCAGGTTATTTCTTCATAATTGTATCTCTATATATAAAAAAAGTTCTCATCTTCACTCTTCGTCGAAAGCTCTCAGATATTCAGGTGAGATTTGGAAATGAAGTCATCCCGATCTCTAAGGAAGTTAAGTTCCCGAGAATGTTTTTGGACTCCAAGCTTGCTTGGAACTCCCATATAAATCATGTTATCACAAAATGTGAAATCAATATCAATCCCCTTAGATTTCTGTCCGGAGTGTGGTGGGGATTCCACCCGGTCTCTTTAAAACTTCTTTACAATGCCCTCATCCGAAGCCACCTTGATTACGGATCTTGCCTGTTGTATCTATATATATAAAAAATGGATGTTTGTCTGTCCTCGATTTTCTCGAATATTACTGGACCGGTATCGCTGAAAATAGTTTGGTCTTATTATTGTTAAGGTTTGAATGAAATTCAATATGTAAAACTGTTGCTATGTATGCATCGTGTTATTTACTTTCATGTTCTACGGAGATAGAATGACCAGACTTTTTTTTTTGAAGCGGATGGCTCATTTTTTAAATCATCAGGTAATGCGGCAAACATTTCAGGAATTTTATGTCTCTTTGATCTATCTCCGTATACATTTTGTGATTTATTAATGAGATAAATTTGTATTCTCGTATGAAGCGGTAACTTGGCGATGTGACATTATAATTTAAAAAATAAAACAATAACTTTGTTTACATCACTTTTATTTGTTATATACTTTTGCCGACCGGGTTTCTCTACTACCGTAGCTTCTTCGGGGCAGTATACGAGGTGTGGTCAAAAGAAAATGTGAATTTTGAATTTTTGCGGGCTGTGTACATTCGATTATCGATTTTTTTTTGTTATGTTGGTACACATATGTTTATCATATGTTAGCATTATCAGCCATTTTGGATCAGTGGTTTGTTTTTGACAACTGGAAATGTTACTGAAGAGCTACACATATCGTCATTTAAAGTATTTGATATAATTAAATTATCTTCTGTATAATTACAAAAAAAATCTAACATTTTCTTTTCCGACCCTGATTCTGAAATACGAATTTTCATCAAGTTCCCGTTTCATATTATTGAAAAATCACAACTTCCTAATCACAGTATCAAAGGACACAATTACTTAGCTTTCTTGAAGTTTACAGAAATACGCAATAATAATCCTGATTAATGGATAATGCCAAACAACCGCTCTAATCAGCTATAACTTAGGCGCTGATTACCATACCTACCTTCGCGCCTTGTGCCAGTAATCAATGTCCCCCCGATAAAGTGTCGATTACTGCTTACTATTTACTGATTAGTGATTACTTATTACCATAAATCGGCAGTTATCTTGTATCATGTAACTGAAAGACAGGAATGCATTTTTAACCTCTCGAAGGTGTGAACTGACCAGAGACAAGTTGTTCGGGAGACCTTTCAAATCTGTGAATGCATAATTTTAAAATATTAGCATTGGATTAATCCTCCAAAGGTTTGTACCTCTGTCCATAATTGGTTTTCTTCTATTATTTTTTTCTTATTCATCAATACAATCTTAATGTTATTAAAGGGTTATGGTACCGTCCCTGTCTCACTAGGAGAACCTGTTTTGAGAGCAGTTTACAAAGTTTACAAGGATTATAAAGTTTACAAGGTTTACTAAGTTTACAAAGTTTACAAAGTTTACACAGTTTACAAAGTTTACAAAGTTTACAAAGTTTACAAAGTGTACAAAGTTTACAAAGTTTACAAAGTTTACAAAGTTTACAAAGTTTACAAAGTTTACAAAGTTTACAAAGTTTACAAAGTTTACAAAGCTTACAAAGCTTACAAAGCTTACAAAGCTTACAAAGTTTACAATGTTTACAAAGCTTACAAAGCTTACAGGGCTTACAAAGTTTACAAAGTTTACAAAGTTTACAAAGTTTACAAAATTTACAAAGTTTACAAAGTTTACAAAGTTTACAAAGTTTACAAAGTTTACAAAGTTCTTAAAAGCTTACAAAATTTATAAAGTTTACAAAGTTCTTCAAAGCTTACAAAGTTTAAAAAGTTTATTAAGTTTACAAAATTTACAAACTTAGTAATATACAATAATAGCTAACAATAACATAATAATAGATACACATATTTAATTTTTTTAATTATAGTACAACAAATTACTCTTATTTATTTTCGACGGTCGATTTATTTATGTGAAATAACATGTACCTAGTATATTTGCGGCACGTTCCAGATTGGTAGATACGGTCAGTATCGCCCTGGTGAAAGACCACCATTCAGAATCGAAACATTGATTGAAAGGGCTTTAGCCGTGTTTGGTGACCAGATCTGAATAGCCAGGTATTTTCCAACCTTCCTCTCCCACTTCTCCTTCCCCTTCTTCTTCCCTTTCTCCTTCCCCTCCCCAATACCTTCAGCTTAACAACATTCTATAATTGGGGATGCCATAGTCTCACTTGCTCCAGACGGTTGGCAGAAGTTGGGACTCTTGTGCAGTATTAAAAATAAAAATAAAATGAAAACCGTCAAATTTATTAATTTACTTTATTTAGTTAGTTAAGCAACTGTTGAACCTGCGAATATTTTTAATAAATTATTTAGATTAAGACGTAATGCGTTTTTACCATGTCCCACTTCTACATTCAATTAAACAAAGTCTGGTTTTGTAATAAATTTTGAGTGTGGTATTTTATTTTAAACTATTATTTTTGAAAATATATAGTTCAAAGCTGATAAAGGCTCTAACGATCTGCAAGCAACTTTCCCCACCTTCGTTCTTCCCCATATCCTTCCCCTCCTCAATACCTTCATCCTCACGATATACCCCAATTGGGGATGCCATAGTTTCTGTGTTATCACGTAAAATAAAATAAACGTACAAGATTTCTTAGTTTATCATTATCAAAATTTTGGAAGATAGGTACACAATTTAGAGAGTAATTAAAAATATCTACTGTTTTAGAAATTTTATTAAATAATATCATTCCTTTTATCATGCCCTGCTGTGCTAGAACATCTGTTCTGCCGTGTGGTATCTTGAACAAGTCGTGGCGACGACTACGGTTAAAGTTTCAGGCACGTATAATCCACAGCATTCCATGGGCTATCAATAAAGTTATGCACTGTATTAAAACTAAGTATTGTAAGATTTGAATAACGTCTGGTTTCTAGGATAATTTTATTCATTGCCTCAAGTAAGTCCATACGGCGCATGAACCTTGGATAAGTTTCATGCGTCCGCATATAGATTGTACCTGAGGATTTTTTCTGGATTTGTTCTGCATATTGATATTGAGATTTACCTTGATGCGGAGTCCATACCCCGATAGCGTATTCCAGTTTACCTCTTGCAATGCCATGGAACATGGATATAATTGCGTTTGCCTTAGATGTCCTGATGATAAAACCAGGAGTTAGAGTGATCCGTGATATGTGGTCCGAGAATGTGAGCTTGTGATCTACAGGGTGGCGCAAACCTACCGTTATGGTTTGAATGTTTAATAACTTTTTTAATTTATTTATACATATTTTTTTTATTTCAGAATTTTGTGAAGAAAACTTGGGGAATTTGAAATGGAACACTACACAACAGAACAGCGATCAACAATTGTTGAATTTTATTTTGAAAATCAACGGTCAATTGTTTTGACGGTCCACACGGAAGAAAATATCCAACGTGTTGTAGATAGTGTGCAGGACAGTCCAGAAACATCAACAAGAAGACGTTCGGCACAACTGGGGCTATCGCGGAGGTCCGTTCAAAGGATTTTGGCCACATTGCACATGTTCCCGTATAAGGTTCAGCTTGTGAAAGAATTGAAGCCGATAGACTACCAACAACGGCTTGATTATACCATTTCATTCCGACAAACAGCAGAAGAAAATCGCGATTTCATTAACAATTTGATAATGAGCGATGAAGCCCATTTCCAATTGAATGGTTTCGTAAACAAGCAAAATTGCAAGATATTGGCTACGGAGAATCCAAGAACAGTTCATCAGCAACAATTACACCCACTTAAGTGTACTATTTGGTGCGGTGTATTGTCTGAAAGGATCATTGGTCCATATTTCTTTGAAAATGTACATGGCGCCTCAGTTTCGGTTAATGGTGCTGAATATCGAACGATGCTGGACAAGTTTTTGAGGCCAGCTGTAGAAAACTATCCACAATTGTGGTTCCAATAAGATGGAGCCACAGCCCACACTGCAAGGGATACAATGGCTCTGTTACGGACCCCTTTGGCGAACGCATTATTTCGCGCAGAAGCGATTTCAAATTGGCCCGCACGTTCACCGGATTTTACAGCGCCAGACTGTTTTCTGTGGGGCTATTTAAAAGAAATGGTATACGTAAATAAGCCAGCGACCATAACACAGCTAATACAAAACATTCGCAATGAAATTCAAGCCATAACACCGGAAATTTTACGAAAAGTTATGCAAAATGTACTGGAAAGAGCACGAATGTGCGAAGCCGAAAATAGTCACCACTTGCGGGATATAATTTTTCACACTTAAGCCAAAAATATTCCCCATTAATATACCGTATAACAAAAAAATAATAATAGTAATTAATTAAATAAAAAAAAAGTTATTAAACATTCAAATCATAACGGTAGTTTTGCGCCACCTGTACCTCTGTCTCTTCTGCCTTCCACCTTAGCTTTAACGTTACCTTCATATTATAAATTGTCATACCGTGTAGGGATAGTCGTGGGCTTTAATTCTTTTTTTTTGTAAGAAACAAACAGCTTTTAATACAAATATATATACAAAGGAAGTTTAACAAAAAAGTCAACAAAGTAAGTTTCTTGTGCTAACAGTGGTTAAAAGGAACGGCTCCGCTGCTTGTTTTATAGATAACTCAATTTTGGATTAGAGGCCAAAATATCCATCTAAATTGAATGATACTTTTTTTTTATTTTTATTTTTTTATTAAAGATTTAGTAAATATCTAGTACGTATGAGAGGTAGTTAATTTATTTTTGTTTTAAATTATGAAGTATATGACATGAAAAAAAAACCATTATTTTAGAGGCAACTTAGAAAGTTATTTGCGGGCTTATACATATACTAGTATATATTTTAAATATCATACATGCTATGTAAATATGTTTACGTAAATAAAAATGCATTTAAAAAAAAAAAACCTTTTTTCCGGTCGATTTTTTAAATTTTGTACGGCAAATTTGTGTTCCCACGTAAATTGGTCGTTTTTTAATTTAATTTAAAGTCCACCATAATGCTTATTTTAATATATGTTTTTGTTAAATTGCTTATTTTATATTTCATTATATTTTCAAAGTAGCCGGCTAAAACATTTTTTATACATCACCGTTAGCCCCCAAATAATTGTTAAAGGTGTCTCTAAAATCGCGAAAAATCAATTCCTTTAATGGCCTATATTTCATAATGTAAAACAAAAATAAATAAATTATTTGTAATCCTTATTAGATATTTACTATACTTTTTTATTAAAAAAAATCATTAGCTTTAGGTGAGTATTTTGGCCTCAAATTCAAAATTAACTTTTGTATGAAACAGGCCGCGCAGTCGTTCCTCTTAACTACAGATGTTTTTACTTATAATCATTTAATAGTACCTTCTTTTTATTTCAAAAATTAAAGTCTTGACGCGAGGACCGATAGAGGGACTCATCTGGTCCTTAAAACGGTTCGAGGAAGTAGTGGATGCCCTAGACAGCCTTCCACTTTGCCAGTGACCATGAGCTTCTCCAGGTTCATGTGCTCAGTTTGGCGACCAACGTTTCCAAAGCATCTGTTCTATGGCACAAGAGCCGTATTCTGTCTGGAGTCAGCGGAACTACGGAATTCCCAAATGGAGTATGTCACGAGGCTGAAGGTATTGGGGAGGGGAATGAGATGAGTAAGAGGAAGGTGGGGAAGTACATGGCTATTCATATGTGGTCACCAAGCATGGTTAAATTAATTAACTGTAATTTACTCGCCCACGCCGGGTTTTGAATCCGCGTCCTCCGGTCGAGAGCCTAAACCCTCGACCACGGAATAGATATTATATGCATTAAATATTTGGATAGGCGTGCATTGCTCTTTGGCAAAAGGTAGGCTGTATGTAGTTTTTAAAGTTCTGGTATGAGTCCGTTATCACTATAACAAAACTTTTCTACTGTATTCGTGTTAATAAAAAAATAAAAAATCCAATATGTACATTGTCTACATTGTTCTATTATTGCAGAACTATTTGTATGATTTTTTTTAAACCAACTTAATTCTTGCTTGTCCTTTGGGTGTCATAATTGATTTTATAGCGAAAGTAATGCCTTGTGACGACTATTACTATTTCTGAACAAAGAGAAATTCATTTTAAAATATATTTCATTCCAAACATTTATTTTTTCAAAATTTAAGTGGCTAACCAGAGTAGAATATCTATGGGCTAACCTCAATACAACATGGCGGATTCAATGTTTTTCATACTTATTTTATTACGTTATAACAACAGTTTTACATATTGGATTTCATTAAAACTACTCTCTAAACCTTCCCGGCACTAATAAGAACAAACTGTGCTATTATAAGGAAAACCAGTCTATTAATTTTCGAGAAAATTGAGGGCAAACAGAAAAACATTATTTTTTATATATAGAGATTGTTGAACTAAACTCCAGCATGTTGCTCTAATATACTCCATACATCACTTCTATGGGACATAACCTCTGGGAGTCACTTGTTAGAGGAACCACTTGTCAAACCGGTGTCAACCGAATGGTCAATAAATCTACTTTACATTTACAAGTGTTTTTATTAACATAACACCTCAATACAACACTGCAGACAAACTAGTAGCTTAGCGGGGGGCAAATGCCCATTCTATGAAAAATAATATTATAAAATAAAAATAAAATTCAGCAAAGAATATTTGGAAATGGCCAATAATAAGGAACTCCAATCCAATTTTTTTTTATCTTTAGTGACGTTCCAACTTAAATACTATTAAATTTCGTTTTTTTTAAGTTACTTTTCATAGTTAAAATAATTTTCACAATTTCAATTTTTCAAAGCCCACCGAAACGTTAGAATGTCAAATGTCAAAAACAAGGATGGCCTTTACTGTACATAAATTCATATTATATTCATAGGAAACCACAACTAATCAAAAGTAATAAAATTATATACCTTTTTAGAAACTTTAACTAGAAGAATAATAATAGCATTGATCATTAATATTATCATAATTTCCGTATTGATAATTGGTTTGCTCACGAATACTCTATTTCACTAATAATAGTTTTTTATATTGAACAACAATTATAGAGCTTAAAGTAACACGCGTCCTTGAGGTAATTTTTCACAAAAACGGCGCTACACAAATCATCCAATTATTATTATTATTAAATTAACTTTAAATTTTGCCAAAACTAAAAAAAATACGTATTAAAAGTACAAAACAAGAGTGAAAAATACTTTTTTTTCATACTAATACAAAAACAGAAGCGCAAGTGACGTCAGATGTTCCGAATGCAATGGCACCAACATAACAAGGTATTTGATGAGATGATTTTTTATTAACTTATATTATATTTTCTGATCTATATAAATACATATTTTTAATGCCATTATATGTTTCAATGGAGTTCCTTATTGTCATCTTCCGGTGATTCTTGCGGTCAACTAATAATGGGCGGAATAGTTCCATGGGAAACAAATGTTTTTCTCAGAAATTTGAAGCATTTTTCTATTTACCTTCATTTTATTTTTATGGATCGGTTTTTTACGGAATAGGCATTATTGAAATAATAAATTTAAGTTACACTTTGCAAATTATACAGACTCCTTAAAATTCCATAATTTCATCACGCTTCAAACGCGAAGCTTAATATTTGATCAAATCGTGTTAATTAAAATTATCAATAATGGCCTGGACTCGCCAGAGCTCATTAACTTTATAAACATTCACATACCATCAAGACCAATCCGACAACAGATTTTTTTGGTTTGTCCGCATGCAGGACCAATATAAGAATAAATTCTCCAATTCCCCATATTTGTGCCCAATATAACGCACAATTTCGACATTCTTTAAAAATATCGAACCGAAGTAATACGTACGACCACAAATTGATGCATCTCCTGTCCCGATCCTATCTTCCTCTTCCTCTCCTCCCTTCCTTCATATATTTTTTCTCTTTCTCTTGTTAGCTTCATAAATAAAACATCTGTATTTAACCACTGTACTAACAAGAAACGTTGTTGGCTTACCTTGTGTTAAACTTCCTTTGTTTTTTACAAATAAATATATTCCTTATATTTCCACGCGATAAACATTAATTTTGCAACAGAACAAATTAAGACGCAGCGCAACGAATGAAATTAAACTGCAAAAAATCCAATAATATAGAATTTATTGTTCTTGCATAGAAAACAGGTTCCTATTAAACAGATCTGTGGGTTCACTGGATAAATAATTCAATATTAGTATGACATGGTCATTTACTAATTGGAGTTAGAAAAAAGCTACAACTGGTTCAATGGAGGCACGTAGTAAGTGCATGTAGAGTCAAGTACCTTTAAAAGGTGATAGTATGCGTACGTTCTGAACTGAACGGATCATATTTATATTGTAACAGAGGATACTCGGAAACTATTATCTTTCTACTGACTCACAAATCGTAATCTTCGATAGATTTAGGGTTGCCATCTCAAACTTTATTACATTCATGTTTTATTAATGATTCTAGAAATCACAAAAAAAATTGCATTCATACGTTTTAATTATTTTGTTCACCTGATTACAGAAGGAATACGTATGTATTTTTAAATGTGCCCTTCTTTTTTTATGTTTCCTCGGAGTTAATTTATTAATACCTATAAACTACCCTACTCGTAGCCAATGGATTGCTTGCCATATCGTGTCTGCACGATGTTTAAATGTATGTTATCAAGTTTTTTTTTAAATATATATTGGCCATCCTTTATCGTGTCTTCTGGGAGTAAATTATTAATTCCTATGATCTACCCCCCTCGTAGCTAATGGATTGCTTTCCATATTGTGTATGTATGGTGTGTGAATGTATGTTATCATGTTGTTCTGTAAAGAGTGTGTGTACTTGTAACGTAAACAAAGATAAACAAGAATTACAGAACAAGAACAGCAGATACACAATACATAAATGAAGCAATGACAAAAATAGGACAAAATATATATTTGAGAGAACATTCAAGTCAAAGACTGACCAGGGTTTTGCAAAGTCCATGATTTCAGACTTCAAATTACATATTTCACCAAATATATACGCGACTAGATCAACTGTCACAAGTCTATCCATGTAAAATGGAGAAGCTATTAATTATTTAATTCGATATTTCTCCACTGCCATTTCTCCACTGTTCATAATGTCTAGACTTGTTAACTCAAGCCAGGGCCTTGAAAATGTTGGTACCTGTCTAAATGATTTACGAAAATGAACTTCATTTGGTATATTATCATCCTTTACAGGACAACATGATAACATACATACACACACCATACATACACAATATGGCAAGCAATCCATTAGCTACGATGGTGGAAATTTATATAAATTGCCTTCAAGACGAAATTAATTATGTGATCTGTGGCTATGGGGGTTCAATGTTCTTCATACTTAAAGCGCACTTGAAGTGAAATAACACAAAACTGCGCTATATAAATGCTTTGTTATTATTATTATTATACTAATTTTAAAACGTTATAGCAGCAGTTTTACATATTAGATTTCATTCAAACTACTCTCTAAACCTTCCCGGCACTAATAAGAACAAACTGTGCTATTTTCAGCGAAACCGGTCAAGTAATTTTCTAGAAAATCGATTGAACTCGCCATGTTGTATTGAGGTTAGTCCGTAGATATACCACACTGGTTAGGCACATATTACATATTCAAAAGAAAAATATTTGTTTGGGGAGAATATTTTCAAAATGGAAAACAAAAATAGGTACCTACTTAAGAACTTTATGATTTAGATATATTTTCAAAAAATAAACGTTTGGAATGAAACAAAATATTCAAATGAATGTTTCTTTATTTGGAGGTAGTTAATTTCGCTGTCAAATCAATTATTGTACCCGGGCAAGGACGGGTACACATCAGCTAGTATTTTATAAATTTCTTTTGAATACGTCCTATACTATCAATGTACACTTTATATCGAGGATTCCAAATTATCAATAAAGATTTGGACAGCCCCACCGATCTAAAATCAGGTGATCAAATTTTGGCATTGTCTTCATCATGGATCACCTTGATTCTCTCGAGTCTCAAGTATACAAACAAAATCACCTTATTACCGTTTAGTACTATAATTTAATTCTGCAAACAGTAATTTCGGCAATACCGAGAAAGAGCGGACGTAAACCGTGGAGCGAGGGGCGAGGGGCGAGGGTATCAGCGACGGTAACAGGCTGCTTGGTGTCGATATCTCTATCTCGTGTGGGACGCCCCCGCTGGCATTTTTTACAAATTATAATTTCCTAAAGGCCTTCATGCGCCGTTTTGGGTAAAGGTTTCGTTATTTTTGGCTCGTTTTTCAATTTTGACTTAATGAAATTGTTAAATTTGTAAAAATGTCATCAGATTGTGTGGGCATTCATCCACAAGATTCAACAACGCACAACACATATTCCCGACTAATCAAAAGGCAAAATCAGATGTGTCGGACGTGTTTACCTCTCCCAGAATGTTTTGACGCCGCCATTTTCGCCTTCACATTTGTCATATTCCATTTGTGTAGATTGTTGATATCATTTGTAAGGGAGTTGGATCGTATAATAAATATTGTTTCGCTGTTCGCAAACGATTCCGACTCCCGATGCCTTTGTAAATGTATTGTTCGAATGGCGGATGTGTCTCACCACTTCCGGAATGACTTGAAATAAAACATCAGAGCCAGAGCGGAGGAAGGGAGAGGTTCTTGTCGAACATGCGCACAGCTTGGTAGATCTGCTCGTTGTAAACCACCTTAAGTAGCCTGAGAAAGCCAGTTCGTGTCAGTTAGCTAGCGACAGCCCGCTTGAAAAGACGCTCCGCTTCCTCGAATGCCCGCTCTGACTTCTGATCTACTCGCCTTCTTTCCTTCTGACCACCACTTACCCTGTACCCCCATCGGACTATTGCCTCTGAAATGGACCCAGACAAAGCAACGTCACACAGACACGGCCCCGAGCAGAATAATTTGCAAATTACAAAAGTCGTAAAAAAGGTCTTGTCGTTAGTATCGTTCGTCCTTGCAGAGGGAACGGTAAGTTGTGCTTTCGCCCCTCCCAGCCCTCTCCGCAGATCGGGATCAGCTGCCCCCTACAGTTCGTTTGTGTGCCATTACGTCTGGTACATCAGATGTATGAAATCATTTGTAACTATAATAATATATTACTAACGTCAAAATTTTGCTGGATACTCACTCGCTCTTTTCCAACGGATGTATTAATGTCACGATACAAAGATACGAAATATTTATACGGGAAAGTTAAAATAAAATATTTATATTGAGTTTTGGAATGAGAATGGGCCTATTAATGAATATTTCAGCCATTTAAATCTTCAAATATGAGCTAAGCAAGCGATCTTTAAATTTAAGTTAAATATGTAGTTCCAATGACTTCCCGGTTCATGATAATCGGACCGTATATTATTTTGTATTCCCATTCCCTTATAAAAAAAAATTAAATCGTGAAATTGTACATTTTTCTGTCATTTTTTTAATCTATTATGCATATATTTTTGAACTGTTAGTGCATATTTTGTCATTTTTAGTGCATATAATCAATATGTCTATTGATATGTGCGTTCTTAATATTCCAAATTTTGTATAATCTCTTATTAGGTTTACACATACACATTTAGTTTTATTCGATGAATTTAGACTTTTTATAATTTAGTTTACTGTTGGTGAATTCGTGGGATGTGAAGTGAGAGATTGCATAAAGGACAGTAAAAATTAAATTGCTTTGTTTATATTTGTTTGATCTCGACTCAGCCTAAATCGAAAAATCAATCTATGAAGAAAGTCTGAACTTATTTCCACGTATTTCTGGTAAAAAAAACAGCTTTTACTACTGCAAATTTTCTCTTGAACTCCGATTGAAAATCTCACCTTTCCATGCATTTGCATTAAAAAAGTGTTGAACTTGCCTAACCTCCAGGCGGTCAGACGCTGTTACACCCCGCCGTATGCCAATAATATGACAATATACTGACTCACATAATAGCCCGCGTCAGTCGCGTCACAAGTCAGGCGAGTCGGGGAGTCGGGCCAGTCGGGCGATTCGGTCGCGTCAGGTGCCATCGACCCCGGAAAATAACGCAAGTCTCATAATGCTTCGGCCGTGATATTTTCATAGAAAAGTGTTTGCGATGCAAACAAATAAAAAATGTCGCGTCACCATTTATCATCGTATTATTATTATTTGCTCTTAAAAAATTGCCTAAATTAAACATGGATTTGGAATTTATGTCCGGTTAGCGGCCGACCGGTCCAGAACTAACCCAACTCAACCCAACCTAACCTAACTTACCGTCTCGTCTTTTAAGTTTTCATATATTTTCTGATTATACTCGTATGAAAGCCTTACTTTCTATCCCAAGGTTCACCAGTTTATAGGAATAATTAAAAAATATATATAATATATATAAATATATATTTAACAAAATTATTGAAAACAATTGGCCAAACCATATAAAATTTATCAAAGATGGTTCCAAACTCAGTTAGGACTCCCATTGCGGGGCCAGTGTGTATGTTCCACACATGAAAATGAGTCTCTCACGCAAACTTCCCAAATAATGCTCCACTTTCTCGGCTGAATGCAAAGCTATCATAGAAGCACTGCATCTCGTCAAATCTGAGATGATATGAAATGAGAACTGACTTTAGTGGGGGGCTCCAGCCGAGAGGAGAAAATCCGGGATTTCGGATTTCATTAAACTCAAACTCCGGATTTTTTTTTAAAGTTATTAAAATTTCATATTTCAAGGACTAAAATTAATAAAAAAGGACGATAATGATTAATAAAATCGTTTTTACATGATACCTATATAAGAACATGTCAAGAAGGAGTCCCACTGACATTTTTAAAAAGCCACTTATCTAGCAATAAATTTGTTACCAAATGTTTTATAAAAATTTGTTAGTAACATTTTTTATTAATTACTTACCTACAATCAATTTTTGTTTATGTTTGTAGTTTGTCTATACTTGACATTATTATTTTTTAGTATTCTATATATTCCTGATGAAGAAAGCATCGCTTTCGAAACTTGTTGATATCTGTGTATATTAATAAAGTGATGAATGCTATCAATTTTTATAATTAATTTATAATGACGCCACAAAGTGAACACCAATCTTTTGAAAAGATTACAATAACCTATAAAAGTTATGAAGTTTTTAATTCTTACTTGTCGTTTGCGTGAATTTAATAAATTAATTTTCTCCAAACAAAAAAAAAACATTCATTTGAAAATTTTATTTCATTCAAAAGATCTATTTATTTCAAAACTAAATAATAATAACAAACTATGCTATTTTCAGCGAAATCGGTCAAGTAATTTTCGAGAAAATCGAGAACAGACAGACAGACAAACATTCATTATTCTGATTCCTGAAATGTTAAGATTATATATGAATAGATTTACTTATTCATATCTTAGAAATGTTTCCATATTAAGTATTAGCGCCTTGGGTGTGTTCATTTTACATGACATTGCATTGCTAATTACTTATTTTATACCATTTCAAAATATCGAACCGCAGTAATACGTACGACCACAAATTGTGATGCACGCCTATAAAATGTATCGAGAGCATCATCTGTCCCGATCCTATCTTCCACTTCCTCTCCTCTCTTTCTTCTTATTTTGTTTTTTGTAATAAAACATATTTACTTAACCACTTTTAGCATAAGAAACATTGTTGGCTTTCCTTTTGTAAAACTCACTTTTATATAAATCTGTATTAAAAGCTGTTTGTTTCTTACAAATAAATAAATTTAAAAAATCAATTCTGGATAAGTCGGATTTCATAGTAAAAACCGAATTTTTTTCTAAAAAATTCTAAAACCCGGATTTTTCTCAATTCGGATTGCAATATTTACTTATCATTACCCAATTCTTTAAATGGCTTCCAGTTTTTTGTGTTGGGCCGCCCGCTCGTGTGGAAGCCATTTTATAAGCGCAATTTTTTTTTAATAAAACAACCGGGCCTAAGATGGGTTAGGAATGAGCCGGAGGTTAAGGGGGTACTTACCGAACAATATTAAACCTGACTTAAAATACGAATTAATAGTAATCTAAAGATAATCATTGTATTACCTGTTTTAATTACGGCCAAGGGCAACTTAAAGTAAAAGTAATCGTTTGTTAATCAACTGATTAGTACGCACTTGTGGTATAAAGCCATTTCTTTATTATCCGGGTATTTAAATTTTGCGGACGAATAATCGAGCGGTTCCTACTTTTATATCGGTAAATAATCAAAGTAAACAAATAGTAAACGCTATTGATTCTGGATCTGAATACAAGAGTAAACCAATATTAATGAAAATTTTGGCCTTTGCGATTTTGATTTTAGCACTTGGATTAAATTGTAGATACATACTACAAACATTTTTTTTTACATTTTAATCAATGACAAATTGACAAATAAAAATGTGGAGGAGACTAGGAACGCAGATGTACCTGGGGGCAAGTCTGTATCTCTTGCGTCAGTTAACGCAAGTTAAAACCGCCATTAACAATACGTTTTGACAGTTTTCATAAACACATCGTCGTCTTTTGCGTTTGCGTTACGGATTCGTCAAGAACCCAGAAGAACCATTTACCAGAGCAGTAGTAGCTCTCAGAATCTCCCCAAGGGAAATCAGAATTCAGTCCAACATTCATACAGGATCGCAACGGCTTTAGAAATGTTTAGTGAACAGATCTGAATAGCCAGACACTTCCCAGAGCCTTTCAACGTACTCCAAATTGAATGAAGGAATGCCATACCGCCCCTGATTCCTGAAATGTTGTGGTGCTCACATAAAAATGAATTGCTATGTTTTATTAGTATTTACGCAAAAAAAACGTATTGAATGAGCAAAGGTTAACCATTTGAGTTACTTGGTATTTTAGCAGAATTTACAAACACACCTCGCGAGTCTCTCACCACAAGTTACGGCCTGGCGTAGACCCATAAGTATTATTGAAATTGGATCAGAAGTCGAAAGTTAAAAAAAAAAATTGTGCATACAAAATTACATCCTAATCCTCAATCAATAACTTATCAAATACCGCAGAAATATACAAATAATACGCGCAGCTTCTGACATTTTCCGTACACTGAGATGGCAACCCCTAGTGAGGCGCGTTAGCGAAATTGTTTTTTAAATAAATAAATATTAGGTAACGTACATATGACCACCTTTCTAAACCACCAGACCGAGCGCGAACTTCGAGCGGCGAGGCTTATAACTGTTAGTACAAACCTAATAGCCTCGTAAATATTTTTTTTCATTTATTATCAATAGAGAAATAATTGAAGGCATTTGCAGGTTAGCAAATAAATATATATATATATATTATCGACGGTGAGAATCGTTTTTTCATACATTTGAATAGATTTCTGTGAAATATATTTTAATAAATTATTGAAATCAATATATATATATATATATATATATATATATATATATATATATGTATGGATTTCAATAATTTATTAAAATATATTTCACAGAAATCTATTCAAATGTATGGAAAAACAATTCTCACCGTCGCGCACCGCTAGGAGCGTTAGTGTATTATGTTTCCATCAAATGTTAGGAGGCTAATTGGCTACATTGAGATAACATGGGCTTCAGTCGATTACAAGCGCTCGCCGGTTACGGATCTCCAAAGATTAATGTAAAATGCCTACAAAGGAAGTCGGCACGCGCCGCCGGCAAGAAATACTCCAGGCCGCGGCGCGGTCGGCGGTGCGTTCCGTTTGTTCGCGGTCGGAAGGATTCGGTCGACATCGACAACCGCTTCACTCCGTTCGCACTTCACGCGCGGGTACAACTTTTTAGAGCGATTTTGCAAGGAACGTTGACTCTATTATATACCTCTATACGAGCTGCGCGTATTATGTATATTACGGTATTTGCTTTTATCAAGTTTTTATTTCCTTCAATCCCGCATGCTTTAGGTACTCGTACGTATATTATTTATAAACCAGGGTTAACTTGAATCTCATTATTTTTGAGAGATTCCGAGACAAGACTTCTTCTTTGCGTACCTTCAAATTGTCATATCATGGTATGAATAAATCCACGAAGCGAATACAAGGCCAAGAGAAGACAGACTCGACGGACTCCCGCAATTTCGCGTAAATTTTGACGGCTGTAAACAATAAACATTATTTACACTTATACCATGGCCGATTTATTCGATATTTCTACAATACTTTCCCTCGAAGGCATCCAAATTGTCCCTACCGGAAAGAAGACGCGTTTATTAGAGAGAAAATTGTTGAAATGTTTGCCCGGGGCGCATAATACAAGCTGAAAATAGAAATACTGACCGAAAAAGGATGAGCAGATTTTATAACAGATTTTCCGCTCGAATGGAGTTCAGTAACAGTCTTTTTAGCGTTGATACTCAATTAAAAAAGACCTCTTTAAATTTAGTATGAAAAATGAAAAATATTATTATAATATTACAATTATAATATTCCGTGAAAAATCACGGAATATTATAATTGTAGGATTTGTGAAGTTGAAAGCAAAAAAATTTTAAATCTAAATTTTGACAAATAAAATAGTAATTATTATAAAATGTACAAAAAAAAATAAGTACAAAAAAAAAATTACCTGACAAAAATTTGTAATAATAATAATAATAAAAACATTATAAATAAATAAAAGTAAATAATTGATATTAATAATAATAATAAAAAAAACCGTAATAATAATTTTGAAAAAGTGACAATAATAGATAAAATAAAATTTAAAAAATAACAATAATTATAATAATAATGATAATAAAAAAGTAAAAATAAATATATTATTATTATTTAATAACTAGCTGTTGTGTACCCGGTCTTGCTAGGGTTTTTTTAAATTAAGTTATGAAATTGTGAATTCTTGCTTATCCTTTATCTATTTTTTCTAAGTATATATAAATAATAAAGTTCTTAAGAGGAACGGCTGCGCGGCCTGTTCCATACATAACTTAATTTTGGATTTGAGGCCAAAATACCCACCCAAACTGAATGATGTTTTTTTCTTTTTTTTTTAAATAAGGGTTTAGTAAATATCTAGTACGAATGAGAAGCATTTTATTTATTTTTGTTTTAAATTATGAAGTATATGCCATGAAAAAAAAAAAAATTTTTAGATGCATTTTAAAAAATTTGATTGTATTTAATTTTTTTTAATCAAATTTGCTTTGTAAGTACGTAAATAAAAATCTAAAATAAACAGTTTTTAATTTAATTTAAAGTGCACAATAATGCTTATAGTAATATTTTATAAATAATTTTATTTTTGAAGTAGACGGTATAAAACTTTTTTTTTAAATTACCGTTAGCACCCAAATACTTGTTAAAGTGCCTCTAAAATCGCAAAAAATCAATTCCTTTGATGGCCTATGTTTCATAATGTAATAAAAAAATTAATAAATTACTTCTAATCCGTACTAGATATTTACTATACTTTTTAATGAAAAACAAAAGAACATTAGGTTTAGGTGAACATTTTGGCCTCAAACCCAAAATTAAGATTGTATGAAACAGGCCCCGCAGCCGTTCCTCTTAAGTAGGTACCTACCTACTTGTGTTTTCCATTTTGAAAATATTCTACCCAAACAAACCTTCTTCTTTTGAATATGTAATCTGTGGCTAACCAAAGTGGTACATCTGTGTTCGATGTTTTTCATACTAATTTTAATGCGTTATAGCAACAGTTTTACATATTGGATTTCATTCAAACTACTCTCTGAACCTTCCCGGCACTGATAATAACAAACTGTGCTATTATAAGCGAAACCGTTCTAGTAATTTTCGAGAAAATCGAGGACAGACAGATAGACAAACATTCTTTTATATATATAGATAGATAGATAGAGTATGTAATAATAATAAAAAAATAATTGAACATTAGGTAGGAAACAAGTATTAATAAAAGATTGCCAACAATAATAAATTCTAAATTTCGTAAAAGCCCAATTAACTAAACGCTGATAGAGTTCATTTTGGAGTTCATTGGCTTCCTTCAGGGGCACTTATGTCGTTTCATATGAACAGGTGAAACTCTATATTTATTCTAATTTAATTATTTAGAATACTTGTAATACAAATGCTGATTTAAATTTGATTTATTATTTATTCCAGAATGTGGGGAGGTTACTGCAATCCCGATGTTAACTTTTTTGCCATTTCAGCGAAATGTAAGGAAACATTTAAATTGTTTCATCCAAATATTTAACTCTGTCAAGAAATATTTTAAAGACAATCATAATAAAAAAAAAATGTTTCCAAATAAATTTGCCTTGTAAATATTCTGAAATTTACTTGTCTTCCATAACATATCTGTTTTCTTCGAAATGCATATATTTTAAATATACTATCCTAATTAAGATATGTAATAGAAATATCTCTTTATAACACATTTACTATATACTATGTTTTTTTTAATAAAACTGTAATGCATACATATAAATGTACCATATATTATATTACTTTAATTACCAATAATAAATAATGTACACTCTTCTTCCGTCCACAAGCAAATGCTTCTAACGGAAGAATGGTATAAAATCTATAAATAAAATCTGTATTATGTTGTGTAACAAAAAGTTTCATTAATAAATTATACTAAAAAAAATAAAAAAATTATGTAATAAAATATTTACAAAAAGGCGGGTTGTAAAACCAGTTGGCTATAAAATGCTTCTGTGCCGTGCCTTTTTTTACAGTAGGCCACAGTAGGCCTTACTGAGGGAAATGATTTTCCTAAAGGCCTATATCATCTTTGGGGATGCTGTGTGGAGGGTATTTTAGAGGATAGGGAGGAGTGAACTTGGGTCTTGAAGAGAAACATGTTGTAGGATGGAGGAAACACAGAGGCTGGCAGATCATTCCACAGCCGAGCTGTTGAACACAAGAACGAGTCGTAAAAGCGACCTATTCTCATGTCACAAATATCAACCGTGTGTAAATGTTGGGCGCGCGTTTGGCGTGTTTCCCAACTATGCCGAAGGAATCAATGACGCTAGTTCCTCAGAGCATCTTCCATTAAAATACCAGCAGAACAAGGACAGCATTCCCATCTGACGTCTGTGCTCCAAAGATTGCAATCCGTTTGTTAAGATATAGACATTACATGTCTGCACTAGACATGGGCGAAATTTAATAAATTAATAAATTCACAAAGTACTCAGTAGGGTGCATCTATGTTTGGCTCGCAACATTGCCTTTAAAAACGAAACCGTTATTATTTACTACATTGAGATGTTTATACAATTTTCATATTATTTATTATCTAGTTGAGTAAGATTGTTATTTTCGTGTTTATTTTTTTTTAAATATACTATTACCGAAACTAGCACAATTTGCATTTTTCGATTTGAATTTGAATTCTCCGGTTTTTATTTATTTAATTCCATTATTATTAGATTTTTTTTATCAGACAAAATGGATTCACCATTGTAAATGATTCTGCCCATGTCTAGCCTGCCCTGCACGGTGACGATAGGTATGAATAAACCTTTATATCGAATCAGTTTTCTCACTCAATTAAATTTTATTTTTTAAATTTACTTCGTGGATTCTTTTATAATCCTTTATCTATCTAGGGCTTATTACAATATCCTAGGAATTGTATAATACCCTTCATCTTTTCTATCTAGCTAGTACTGCATCACTTTGGCCTTATTACTATTACAATCTAATGGTTTAATTTGCTTGACTGAATTTATGTTACATCATTTGTGCTCTTTGGGAAAAGATCTTAACCAGATTAAAAACCCTTACCAAGGAAAGGAAAAAAGACAAACATTTGGTTATAAACTATTTACTAAAGTTACTTTTTGTACTTACTGAATAAAATATATTTAATATGTTATTAACTATTTGCTGCATCCTCTTCGGGCTACATACCCGAGTTTCGTCGTCGGCTTATAAAGTTGAGTGATACGTAACTCAATCTTATCAATATTACTCAACAATCTATTTTTTTAAGCACTCAATTTTAAACGCATTTTTTCCCCATAGCACCAACCAGTACCTATCAAACACATATACATAATCTGTTAGTTATTAGATTTTTTTCTAGATATATTATATTACAATACTAGCATTTTTCCCTTCTATATTTGTATAATGGCACTTAATACGAACTAAACTTGTCAATTTGACTGTCCTAAAACGGAATTTGTTCCCAGTTGGGCAGTCGAAGCTTTCTTAAATATTAATGTTGAGTAATGTATGTTTCAAATAAATAAATATTATTATTTGTTATAAAACCAGAAAATAGTCCATTAATTAAAAGTAGGTACCTATATAAATTTATGGATTTTTATTTATTTGGGTTTGAAACGAAGCTTAGATAAGTCACACTAGTAATTAGTCAGACTATTGTTTAATCAAACTTGTTATGTAAATTTGTAATAGGTTCTAGGAAAACAGGAAATAACATTCTGTGTTCCAAATAATTTCACTCTATTCTCTAGTGTATTCACATCTCATATCATATTATTGATATCAACATCCTACCCTTGTTAATACAATGCAATGCCTCGAAACTCGAACGAAATCACGCACTCTTTACACTGGTTGCGATAAGATTGAAAATTCTATTTAACGCTGGCCGCCTTTTTCTATTTACACAAAAAAAAACATAGTCAAAAGCATTTTTTATTTTATTTTGTGAAACTCAAATATTAAAATGTTTTTCGGTCAGAATACTAAAACTTAATTTGCCACATTAGGTTAGTAAATACGTATGAGATTTTACACTTTAAAGCATTTGTACAGGACTGCAACTTTATTTTTTTCTTGACCAGAAGTAAAAATACTCGTTAAAAAATGTCCAGTTAAAGCAAAGTTCATAATGGACAGATGTGCTCTACTCATATAATATCCAAATTATTTTGCATGTAGCCTAATAAAATTAATAATTACAGACTGACATTTAAAAGTAGACAAAAATTGACACAACGGAGTTTAAAAATAAATGGTACTTTGCGAAAGGAAATGTTCTGCATTCTACATCACGTTCTTAGACAATTTTTTTTAATTATAAATAATAAATACACCCATACTACATATCAGTCATTTCAACAGTACGTTTGTAAACATTTACCAAGTTGGACACTAGCTTTCTTGATCGAAATTCTGCTAAACAGCACTAAAATACATTTCTCTCATCTCATTGTTTATTGATTTACTCATTTTAAATAAACTGAAACTAATTAATAAGTAACTAAAATAAAAATAGCAGTTAAATGCGGATTTTTGGCAACCAATGGCATTTTGTAGTTACAAAATAATAAATATTTACAATTAACTGCTAAGCTGTATTTCCTACACGGGAAGCTCTGTTGTTAGTTTTCAATCAAAACTATAATTTATCAAATTGGATTCTATTAAAAAAAGGTTTGCCAAACGTCTGAAAGATGGCGGTAATGATAAATAATTATTTTCATAATATATAATATTCTTGGTATAAGTAATTCAAAGCAATTATTAAATGTCCGGACCCATATCTAATATTATTGAATGTTCATAAACAAAAAAGGAACAACGACAAATTTTATTAAAATTTGTACATAAATACACTATTATTTCGCATTTAACTTCGTTTTTCTTCCAAGTTCATATTCCGATCACTTTATTTCTTGCGATATTTTTTGGTGTCTTTTGTCTATTTCATTCAGGGTATTTAGGGCAAGGCCCAGGGTCCACAAATCAGTCCTCTCATTCAAATGGTTAATTGTCTGAAAAAAAAGAAAAATAAAGGATTTTTCTTGCAGGTCTATCAATAATTCCCCGTAGATTGGCGGTCGTCTTTTCTACTAATTTGAGAGATGTCGACCACAGAGTAAATAATATGTCTCGACCCTTTGCATGTTAGGGCAAGTCAATTAATATCAATGTCCATGTCAAACTGCCCAAACTCTCAAACAGGCTATGCAATGAAAGTTGTGTGTTTGGTATGAAGGTAAAAACAAAGGCGGGGCGCCGCTCTTATCATCTTTGGGGATGCTGTGTGGAGGATTTTTTTGGGGAAAGGAAGTTTTGGGAAGGAAAAGGGTATGAGGAGTCCGTAGGAATCTGAGAGTCAGTGTGTTCAGGAGTGACAGACCAATGAATTTACCCCTTACTGCGGTGCATGGCATGGATCGAGAGAGTCCGGGTGGTCAAAGGGTCTCCGTCAACTGGCCTCTTCCGATCCGCCCCGCCACGCAGTTTATGGGCAGACGCTTCCATCACCAAGACATGGGCAAACCTCATCTCATGAACCCGGACACCCCTGCTAAGTCACCAAACATACCAAACCATTTGTGGTAACCTATTGCAGAGGTGCTGGTTATCCAATAACGGTTCTCGGAACAGCGGTACCCATACCCCCCTACCAAACTGTAATTCTCCATTGTTTTTATGATCTACGCTCACAAAATATATGTCAAATTGGTGATGTGATAGTTCCACTGGCTCCGGGCAGTTGGGACTATTGTGCTGTAATTAATCAAAAACAAAAATGTCATTACCTTTAATGTGGTATCAGGATCGAGTTCCAGAACATTATAGAGCAGGACAGATATGTAGGTGAGGTCTGTACAGAGCCACGGGTGGTTCAGATCTTTTTCTCCGCACACTCTCTCAGAAGCATTTAAAATATCTCCCAAGGTAAATATTTGTTTATCCATTAGATCTGCTATGAACAGAGTAAAGAAGTGGTTAATGATGAATAAAAAAAAATTACATATCACATTCAAGACACTGAGGATGGCACACATAAAGAAAGATGACATGCGGGATAGTAGTTAGTAAGTAGCTGCGGGTTCCCATCCAGGCATCATGGGTTCAATTCCTCTGCTATCTAACTCCACCAACACGACACAAGCAACATTTTCCGCTAATTATTATTTTATTTTTATTTACGGACCATTGTCCAAAAATATAGAAAATACGAAACACAAAATGAGACAAACAAGAGCTAAAGAAAAATAACAGCACATAAATACTACATGTATGAAGTAATAACAAAAATATACATTTGAGACAACATTAAAGCCAAAGCCTGAACAACATTTTGGTAGAAACAATAATCTTCGAAGTTTATTTTCTTAAAGCCCGACAAAAATCATTTAGACCGGTACCAAAAATTTAATGGCCCTGGCTTGTGTTAACAAGTTTCGATATGTACATAGTCACGGTAATAGGAATATTTCAAATAATGTCAGGTTTTTCGAAACCTGGGAATGTGTGTCTTTCTTTTTATTGAGATAAAGGAGGATAACATTTTTCAGATTCTCCAGAAAAACTGAATTATTTGAGAATATTTCGTAGCAAGAATGAAATAACAAATACCCACCATAAAAAGTGTCTACACTTTTCATGATTCTTTACGAACGTACAAACCAAACTCATAAAATGTTTTACAATGATATTGATTAATATAAAACTAAACTTTATTTTTTATTAGCCCGTCGAGTCTTTTTGGGAGATATTTCTCTCAACCCGACACGGACTTAGTGTCATGTTATCTCGTTCTGTACTATAGTGTGAGGTATATCATTTAAACTGTGTTAGAAAGACAAAAAACACGCTGTTTATTGCCATTTAAAAGTTTACCATGCATATTTAAGAAAAATTATCATTTACTCTCAAAAAGACGCAAGGGGTTAAACTTTTATGCATAGTCAATTAAAATTCGTGAGCATATAATTTTTTTTCGTAAATCTTTATACTTCTCTACACCTTCCATACACTATTTATTCCTTTTTATTATTATTACTTTTTTATCCCAGACAAAATTAGATATTGTATGGATATACATAATAGGTACATAATATAATAAGGTATTTTTTTTTTAATATAATAAATAAAATTAAATAATGTTACGTGTTATGTATTAAGTTCTGCAAGTATTATAGTTTTATTATTATTGTAGGATCTGTTTCGGTATTCAATGGCATTTTCAAACAATTGATGCTTCTATTTATATTATATTATAAGGGGCTGCGCATTCTCCTAAAGATCTGCCAAGATTTTGATGAAGAAACAAACAAGTCTGATAACCCCAATAAAACGGCTCTGTTGGTCATAAGATATGGTTAAGGCGCGACTAGTATTCATGCAGCTACCCTCAACGGTGTGATCCTGAAGGTGATTGAAAGAACTAAATACCTAGGACACATAATCATCAGTTATCTGATGGATGTTGATGATATTGATAGGCAAAGACGAGCTCTCAGCGCAAAATCGAACATGCTCAGTAGAAGATTTCACCTTTGTAGTACCGCTGTGAAAAAGACTCTATTCCTTGCCTTCTGCGCAACGTTGTACACATGCGAACTCTGGGCAAACTACAAAAAAGAGTAGTATGAAAAGACTTTGTGTACAGTACAATAACGCCTTCCGCAGAATGTTTGGCCTCCCCAGATACTGCAGCGCTTCCAGTACGTTCACGGAGGGGCGAGTTTCCGGTTTTGCAGCCCTTATAAGATCCAGGGTGGCTGGAATGAGGGAAAGAAAAAACAGTTCCGGAAATATCCTTATCATGAAGGCCCACCTCAGTGCAGCCTCCAGCATCAACGCATACTGGAGAAAGATATTGGCCACTCACAATTTGAATATCGCAGCATCTTAAAAGCTTTATTTTCATGTACTTATTTTTTATTTTCTTATTTTTGTTTTATGTGTCATGTATCATTCGCCTACTATCTTATTATTATTTTATTTTTTAAACTTTTGTACATATTTTGTATATTTTTATAACTATTGTGTGTATATTGTTGTATGGAATGTGTGGGACTGCACTAACCTCCCCTCCTCACATACCGGAATAAACATTTATAATACATATTGATTACCTGAATTAAGTCCGGCTCGACCAATGGCGTCCAAGAGATATCCCGTGATGTATATTTGTAATCTCTCCAGCTTATTTCCATGACTCCTCAATTTATCTAGATTTGGGTTGTTATTGATTACTTTCATCATTAACATCCTGCACTGTGACATGTCTATCGAAGTGCGGTACTTCAAATAATCAGAAAGCTGTATTTCTGGTACTACACTGCAATACAAGCGTGTGATATTAACAACAAGAATTGCTGTATTTTATACATGCATAACTATTATACTAATAGAGATATATCGATACAAGTGTGGCATGGAGGTGTCTGTGTGCCTGAAGTGAGGTTAATTTATTTTTTTTACTTATAATTAAATTGATCAATGTTGTCAGATTTTGAGAATCTTAATTTTTTATTTGACTCTTCACAAGAGCGCCCCTGTCTGTATGGAACACATACAGAGGAACTATATCGCCGCCCGGTTGGTCAACATTTTGAGGCGGGTTAAGGAGAGGCTGTAGGAAGAGATTTGTTAATGCGGGCCTTGGAAAGGCCCGGATTAAATGTAGAATGAAAAACAGATGCCGGTAGCTCGTTCCGCATACAAGTTGATTAACATAAAAACGAGTCGGTGAAACGACCCGTTCTCAGCATACGTTTTCTATCAAATTGGAATAGGAATCAACTATTTCTACAACGTTTCCTAACATATCGTAGCTGCCTGTTGAACTAGCCACTAAGAATTACTATTTCAACATCCGTCAAATATTTGAACCACGGCGACAATGGTGACATCTATATTTCCTATATAGCCGCCGGTTTTCCCATTCTATACCTATCGTTTGGTTAGATTAGACCATTTCTCTTTGTTCCATATTCAATTCATATTATTTGTTATCTCGTGTTCTAATTTATACTGTGCAAATTTAATCATGAGCTTTTATAACCGTTATACAAATAAATCAACCATCGGTGAGTCGCTTCATCAATCACAAATCCTAAGACACGCTCCTTTGATTCTGGTTATATTAAATATTAATTTACTCAACTCATAAGAATCAATCAACTCATAATTCGCAAATACGCTAATCCCTAAAATAATCATCAATTTCTAAAATACTTTGAATACGCTGCTCGATAAACTAACGACTCGAACCTGGAGAAGATCATGGTCACTAACAAAGTTGTAGACAGGAGAACCAGGGGAAACCATCAACGCGTTGAAGAGATTAAATATCACAGGCGTTCGGAACTGCACTTCATTTGGCGTTGAACCATGAGGAGTAGAGGAGCCTTGTTCATCAGGACAATGGGGTATTTTCACATACTAGGGATAACATTAAAAATGTGTGGAAGATTTGAAGTTTATTTTTCCGATTCTGATCTTCCTTCTAAGATGCATAATTTTAATATTTTCATTCATAATTAATTATTAATTTTAAAAATAATCGAAAACTGTACATTCTTAAATAACCATGCAACAAATAACCATGTCAAACTATCATCTCTATAAATAAATTTTCTAATAAAACTGTGTTCATCTGAAGCGACCTGCCAGCTGCAGGTAAGTATGTTTTTCTGTATCTGTTTGTATATAATTAGTTAAGAAATATTTGTACAGCGCCCTTGAGGTGATTTTTCACAAAAACGGCGCTATACAAATCATCCAATTATTATTATTATTATTATTAAATGGTTCAAACTTCAATTTCTAATTTCTAATTTGGTAGACGGGTATGGGTATCGCCGCCCCGGGAACCATTTATTGGATAACCAACACTTCTGCCACAGGTCATCCAAAGTGGTTCGCTACGTTTGGTGACTTAGCAGGGGTGCCCGGGTTCTTGGGGTGAGGTTTGTCCAAGTTTAGGCGGCGGATGCGTCTACTCACCAACTGTGTGGCGGGCCGGATTGGGAGAGGCCAGTATGGGGAGACACTTTGACCTCTCCGGCTTGACTCTCAACCAATCTCTTTGTACTGCAGCGGGAGGAATGGATTTATACGTCCGTCACTCTTAGACACACTAACCCCCTGATTCCTACCCACCCCTCTATACCCTTTTCTTTCGCAGAACTCCCTCTCCTCCTATCCTTAAAACAGATGACATAGGGTCCGAGGGAAAATATTTTCCTTAGGGCCGTCATTATGGCTGCTAAGTTAATAAAGCTGTCATTGGAATCTTACCAACGTTGGTTGAATTGATGTCATTAATGCCATCCACACGAACATACCGTTTTGTCAGTAAATAAAAAATGCCATATTTTAAATCTGTACATAAAACTTATTTGTTAACATAAAACAAAAGGCGTTATTATTGTAATTTTTTTAAACACCGCGAAAACAGTAAAAAAACCCTATTGAAGTAAGAATCACTATCCTAAGCAATAAGGCAATGACTCAAGGAGATGTAAAGACAAAGCATAACTATAGTAGAACCATT